>BPLR01013759.1:0-13549 GCA_021605095.1 Caerostris extrusa | reverse complement strand
GTTAGCATATTACTTTGTGCAATATTTTTGCTCGATATCATGTTTGTTTGCTTAATATGTGCTCAATAAAGTTTTCCCCTTATCTTGTATAGTTTTTTTATTAAAATTAAATTGGATTAAATTGGAATTTAAGACCTTGTGGTGGTCCTATATTTTGACTTCTAATAAATATATGAACAAGCAAAATGCAATTACATATTTGATAAAATATGTTATAGAATATCAAATCAGAAAAACATATACATAATATTTAAAAGGGCTATTTTGAATTGGAATACAATAAAAATTAACAAAAATATTATTTAGTTACCTTTAATTGTTGTATTAGCATTAAATTTTTGGTATCATTAATTAGTATTAAATTGTATTAAATTGGAATTCAAGACATTGTGGTGATCCTAAACTTTGATGTCTAATAAATATGTGAACTAACAAAATGCTATAACATATTATGTACAAATAACAAATCAGAATACAATACATATAATATTTAACAAATCAGAATAGTTTATATGTAATATTTAAAATGCTTTAGAATTGGAAAAAATACAATGAAAATTAAAAAATATAATTTAATTTTCCTTTCAAATAAGATATAAGTCTCAATAAAGAGTCTTTTTCATCAGTATTACAAAAAAAAAGGTATTTTAAAAAAATAATCGAATTCTGACACTAAATATAGTATGAAATTCATTATAATTCATGAAATATAACATTTTGATACGTTGATTTAATGAATCAACCCATTGTTAAAAGTCACATTAGAAAGTTATTTTAATAAATCAGAATGAATTGATGGACTGAATGAATTCTGAATACTTAACAAATTTAAAACTTTCATTTCAGTTCAACTCACTCATTAAAAATTCTAATATTTTGTTCTTCATTAAAATTCCCAGAATAAATATTTCATTTTTATTTAATTATACTTTCTTCTCATTAGAATTCTTTTTAATTTGTAATTATACCTCAGATAAAAATTCGATGATTTACTTAATGATCCGGAAAACAATTTATATTTTAATGATTTCCAACTATGTTCAATCCGAAATCTCTCTTCCTTGACATATAAAATGGTTTATTTTTTTTATAATTTTTATAAA
This sequence comes from Caerostris extrusa, assembly GCA_021605095.1. NCBI lineage: Eukaryota > Metazoa > Arthropoda > Arachnida > Araneae > Araneidae > Caerostris > Caerostris extrusa. The sequence goes on along the minus strand of BPLR01013759.1, from coordinate 12,446 downwards.
AAAAATATTGAAACATAAATTTCAAAACTGTAATTTTTAAAATAGAATCAATGATTTTGATTTAAATGAGAAAAATACAAGTTATTTTTTGTTATTTTAGAGGGTGGCTATGCTCGAAGTGATTTTTATTTCATTAAAAATATCAAGAAATAAATGTTCGATAGAAATTTGATTATAAAAAAAATTAGCAGAGATATACTACTGTGCCCAAAAGGTAAGACCATTTTTTTTCAAAAACTCTTTATTTATTCTTCCAAATTTATTTCATCGCTCTCAAAGTAATCCTCTCAGGACACAATGCACTTATGCCAACTTTTTTCCAATCCTTAATTCATGCTAAAAAGTCATCGGCAGGGACGGCATTCAAAGCGCGCAGTGATTCACGTTCAATGTCTTCAATCGACTCAACACGGTGTCTCCGGCGTGGTCTTCTGAATTTTGGGAATAGACAGAAGTCGCACGGTGTGAATACGGTAGTTGTGAAACAATATGGGTTTCATTTTTGGCGAAAAAGTCACAAAGAATCACTGCAGTGTGACACATTCAGTGTTTTCTTTGCCAATCGAGATTTGACGCGTTTGTGGCCCAAAATTGGAATTGACCGATTCTTTTGAAATTCCAACATCATCAGCAAGGTCTCTAATTGTAAATCGACGGTTTGCAAGCACCAAATCATTTATTGTTTCGATATGAGATTCGTCGGTTGAGATTGATTGTCAGACAGAGAGCTTTTCGTCTTCAACGAGTGCTCTGCCTTCTTTGAACTGTTTATACGACTTCTAAACATTTCTTTCCAATATAGAATGCTCACCGAATGCCTTCTGCAACATTTTACACATTTCCACAAACAAAATTTAATGCATGTTCTTTGCTCAATTCATTCAGACATTTCAAAAATCGGCGGAATTAGTTTTAGCGTCTCACAAAGGCAATCATAACTCAAACACTAATGAATATTTTGACATGAAATTTCACACAGATGTCAAGGACAGTGCCAGCAACCTAAAAAATGGGAATTTCATAAACCCCGGGAATTTTAAATTGAAAATTGGTCTTACTTTTTGGACATAGTAGTACTAATGCTTGAACTTAGTAACCATGCAGATATCTGTAGCAGCCAGTCAAATTCTATACGGGTGACTCTGTAAGAAGTCAAGGCCCGTGACAAGTCTAAAGCAGGCCACTTTGACAGCTCTAGGCAAGGAAATGGGAATTCGAGTTCACTTATTCAATAGGGAATTCAGCTCTTTCTCAGAAGTCGAATTTTCGAAACTTGAAAACTATCATCAATGCATTTATTTATTAATGTCCTAATGGAATTTGGAAGCCAAATTCCCCTTTTTTTGGAATTTTTAATGCGATTTATTTATTCTTTATTTTTACTGTATCTTAAAGTGAAAGATGCCGAATCATTCTAGTTCAAGTTAATGATTCATAAATAATCGAACTTAATGCAATTGTTAAAGTTAAAAATACATCAAAATTAACATTTCATCATAAACACATATTAATCTTATAAATAAATAAATTGAAATTCTATTTGTTTGTCCATTATACAAATTCACATCTTTCCAAGTATTGGCATACCAATGATATAATCTTTATTTATTGTCCATCGCAATCAAATCAATATTTAATTAATTTAATTAATTAAGACTTAATTAGGACTTTGAATGACCTTACCTGACACCCACATCTGTACAGGCAAAATAGAATTTTTCGTATGGGAGAAGTGAGCTTTAAACCCTTTCATTCAATGGATGACAATCTGCTAATTGCTGTGCAGATTTCTCTAATCTGTGCACTTGCATCGGTGCTTTCATTCCATTAATTCCAAAATTCTCGTATCTCCGCCTCATATTTAATATTCACTAGTTTGTCAGCTGGCAAGCGAGAAATGATAAAAGCGGTCTCACCCCTTCCACAGCACCAAAGCTACACCCCCGCTTTCAATAAGCGGGGTCTTCTTACCTTCCTAGGTTCCTTTCCTCCGCACCCTTACAAATCTCATCTCCATTTACCACTCAACTAATCAAATATTCACGATTTCCCAACCACAAGACATTTCGAAGAGCCAATTAATTCTTTGCGAATGATGCCGGCAAAGCATCTCGCTTTTGTCTGTATAGTGAAGTGATGGTCAGCTAGTCGCCTGCTATGCTAATTTGAGTAGATCGCAGCTGCCGAGTCATACAAAATCAGAAGGCCGTGAATCGGATTTCACAAAGTTCGTTCGTAGTTTAGCGCTGCCATGTTAAATTATCATTCTTATTTCTTTAAAATTAAAGTTATGTATTAAATGCTTGAAGTAAAATAAGCATAAAGCATGTGTATGTAATTTTTAAGAAATGAAAATCAAATGGATGATAAAAAATGTATTCTTTTGTGCTAATGTTCTCAAAATAGCCACTCAAGAACTCGTAAAACGTGCAATTTTGGTAATACTTATTCACCACTTTACAATAGAACTAATTGGGAGGATGGGATAGAATTTCTAATACACCCCTCCCCCTTTTCTGTTTGAAAAAACACTTTTGGGTGACATTTGAAAAATAGAGGTTCATCATCTTTCATGGTAGGGAGTCTTTCTAGAGTATTCATTACTGTTCTTATATCGAATACTAACATGGTAATTTTGGTTTGACATGCTTGGTAAATTAAGAAATAGTTTTGTTTTGGGTTGACAATATTTTGAAGATAACTATAATTTCCATAATCACTAACTTATTCAAAAGTTATATACTTGTGTATCGGGGCCTGAATGGCCGAGTGGCTAGCGCTCTGGCTCTAGGTATCCACAGGTTTCGGGTTCGAGTCCCGGAGGTGCCATGGTTGTTTGATGGTTTTAAGATATGCATAATATACTCTCATAACAAACTTGTGCCAACAATTGAAGTCTTGATGGACAACAAAAATTTATTTTATATTCGTAAAATAAGATGTTTTTTTTTTTTTTCAGAAATACATATTGAGACAAATAAGTTTATGAATCTATAGCATTATTTATAGCTACTTTAATAAAGGTAATTTTAAGACTGGACATTTTTTGGCAATCTAATGATATGCACGCAATATACTCTCGTAACAAACTTGTGCCAACAGTTGAAGTCTTGATAGACAAAAAATTGAAATGATTAAAAGTTAGTAAATATCAAGGAAAAAAATAAAACCTAGACAAAGACTTTAAATTAAAGATATTTTGGTATTGAGAAAAGTCTCCTGATTTAAAAAAAAGGCAAGAAAAATATGTGCTCGATGTTTAAATTTTAGATTTTTTTCTTAAATTTTGGCAGTTTCATGTTCTATGTACTTACTTAGCTCTCTGTGTCTAAATTTGTATGACTTCGCAAAAAATAAAAATTAAAATATTGCAAATAATTATTTATTCTATTAAAAAATATCTAATGTTTAACTTCTTTAATAATAGTCTTATGGAGTTTGAAGGACCACAGGAGAAACAGCAGTCTGTCTATTTCTAATTTGAAATATGAACTAATTTAAAATAAGTAAATGAAAGATTATTTCTTTAAAAAGGTGTCAAGTTATGACATCGCTTTTTCGATTAAATATTTTTAAATTCGAAAAGTTTTTGATTAATTTTATGATCAAAATTATTGTGCAAAAATGAAAAATAAGAGAATATTTTTAAATGAATAGCTTAGAAATGAGTTCCTGAAATATTATTAAGTAGAGAAAGAAATATAACATACCAACAAAAATTAATACTTTATGTAGGCATATTAGAAATATAATCTTACCTTCCAAGTAATTACATTTTCTCAACAAATCTTTTCAGAAATGCAGCGTCTTAGGAGAAACTCTTAATCTCTTATAGAAAAATCTCTCAGTAATTGGAAAAAAAATTATTCCGACCATTTTTTAATTAAAATTTCTTTTCCTCGCTTTTATCTGATGTTCAAGATTTATTTTTATGATGGATTGCACTTCATACACTTCGGACAAATTGAAGAAGACGATGTCTTGTATCAAAGTACATTAAAAAAATATTTATAAAAAATTATAATAATAAATATTTTTCCCATTTGAAATTTGTAATTAAAATTGTTTTTGAATAATTAATTTATATAATATTTCAACATATGCAATACACATCCTAATGAAATCGTATTACGAACCATTATTTACTTTTGGTAAATATATATATATATACAATAAAAAAACTACATATATATATATATATATATATATATATATATATATATATATATATGTAGTTTTTTTATTGTGTATACTATCCACAGGGGGATGGTATGCCTGAGTGATTTATAATCCACCTCATAAATCTACAGGATTGCATTTGTTTGGAATACTATCAACAACGGTGAAGCATCAGAATGTCTACTGGAGATGAATGTTATATGATCCAACTCGGACTAAGTTACTAAACTCAATATATGAGTGTATGTGAGACAGAGGAGAGAATGTGAAGCAAGTAGTACTGTGGAAGGCCTCTTATAATAGTTAACCTTATGTTAACATAGATAGCTCATCACGATGTTAAATATTACGTTTCATGAATCAATAATTGTAAATAGTGTGAATTAAATGTAAGACCAAATAAACAACCTGTTCAGCTTAAAATTCCACTAGATTACTCCTTGTTAAGTGATGGAAACAAGATGAAAAGCCTACATTTACGATCCGATTGTCCTGAATTACTAAAGCAAAATAAACTGTTCAATCTTCCTGAAAAAAAAAAAACCTGAATGGCCAAGTAGCTAGCGCTCTGGCGCCCGGTACCGCAGGTTTCGGGTTCGAGTCCCGGTGGTGCCATGGATGTTTGTAGTGGTTCGAATCCACTTTAAACCGTAGGTCCCTGTTTAGTATGATCGTAGAGCGTTGCGGGGGCATTGCTACTCCGCGTCCGGGGCTTATCTTCAAGTTACACGCGCCCCTGGATAATGCAAAGTGAGTACGTCTGTGCAGCGCTTGCCTTAAGGCATCTAAGACCAAGCTGTCTATGTGTTTGCCAGCTGCATTAGAAAGAAAAAAAATATATACTTGTATATCTAGCATACTTTATAAAGTATGCTGGATATACAAGTATATAAACAAACAACAATTTACTTTATTATATATATTTTTTATAAAATAGGTTTGAATTTAAATTATTTGATTTTACTTTTAATTAAATAATTTAAATTAAATACATTAATTCATTAAATAATTATTATACAGAAATTCTGTGCTCGACTCGTGCCTCAGTGACAACGATCGCCACTGGTGAGCATTAGGGCTGAGGTTCAATCCGCTGGCGGCTTTTTTGTAGACACTGTTTCAAAAAACAAGAATCCCCATGGAGTTTGTGATGTTCAGTATTGTGCCTCGTTAGTCGGACTACCTGCTGGGAGTTTCGGGATTTTCTCCCATACGATATTCAAATGAGTGACAGATATCCCTAAAAGATTTTCCAGAAGACACTGCCCTCCTTCTTCAGAGTCACAGAGCCAAGTCAGACTTCTACCTAAGGATACTCCATCACAGTGGAAGCTCCCCTTCCCTCCTTGCATGAGACCACGCGGAGTTTTGGACTTGGCCTAGATGTTACTGTCTACCAAGTGGGTGAAAAAAAGAACTGTCTCAAAAGTATAGGTTAATTAAGAAATAAATAAATATGAATTTAAAAACTGACGTATTTTTTTGAAATAAAAATTATTTAAAACTTTGCATATCGTGCTCAAGATTTACACTTTAGGTACTTTAATATTTACACTTAGGTATCATTTTTTAAAATTAATATTAAAAAATTATTTTGCAACTTTAATCACATTGCTTTGTTTTCATGTATTTTTCTACTAAAAGAGAATTTGTTTCAGTGTCAATCCTTCAATGTTTCAACTGGAGGATCTTTAGATAAAAGGGGAAATGAGTTGTGGTTAATCAGTTCGTAAACAATTGTCGGTACTCCTCTCATAGTTTATTTAGCATTAAATATAAAGCGATAAACGATCAGAGCATATTCAAAGGTAAATGCTATTACTCAAGTAGCCGAAAAACGAGGGTTATTCAATGAGTTCTCTCAAACCTACTTTTCTGGGGAAATTATTTAAACACTCTATGTTGACACGAGACAGAATCAACAAATCCCGTCGACGTTTTGCTCCCTTGAACTAATTTTGTGAAAGCGAAAACCTAATTACTCCATTTTGAAAGTCGGACTGCTGAAATAACGTGCAAAAGATAAGCATTGCATAGCGTAACTTAACATTGCATATCGTATTCAAGTTTTACACTTTGGGTACTTAATATTTACTTATAAAAATTTGAATTGTACAATTTTAGTCATATTATTTTGTTTTCTCGTTTATCCCTGCCAAGAGAATCAATTTACTTTCCGTATAAGCCCATAATAATAGGCTTCAACTACAAAATCCTTAAATAAAAGGGAGATCCTCTAGGAAAGGAGTTGTGTTTAATCAGTTCGAAAACAAAACTTTGGTACTCCTCTCCTAATTCATTTCGGAATCAAGACAAAGCGATAAATGATAGCTATTTCAGAACACATTCATGCTATTAATCAAACAATTGAAAAACGAGGAACAGTAATGAATTATTTCAACCCCTCTTTTATAGGGGATTATTTACGCAAATCGTATCGATCTTTGTTTACGTGAGACAGAATCAACAAATCTCATCGAATTTTTGCGCGCTTGAAATCATTTCTTGAAAGAAAAACCTAAATACTCCATTTTGAAAGTCGGACAGCTGAAATAACGTTCAAGCTAAATTAATTAATTAATCATTTAATTTCTTCGCTTTTTTTTTCACTGCTTATTTTTATTTGGAACATTTTTTTATTCATGGCTATAGGTGAGGAAAAAAAAAGCAAATATTGTGTATAGTATGTAATGTAATTTAAAAATCTAATATGATTTTTAAAAATTAAAATTACGTTTTTGCTGTAAATAAAAGTACATTACCATTTGAACTTAAAGTAAGTAATTTATCTTTTAAATTGAAGGTATATTAAACAGCAAGAGTAACTTGTCCTTTAATTAACGTTCATTAAAAGTTAGTATGATTTCTAAAATATAAAATGATGTTTCACATTTAAAAAATTTAACATAAAAAAAGAATTAATTTTTTTCAAATAGAATTTATACTCAACGTATTAACTCTTCCTCTCTTTCGCATAAGTTAAAAATTTTGATATAATATATTTGTACTGAAATGACTTATCCATCAAAAGTAGATTTTTATTTTATAATAAAGCATATTACTAGAGATTTCAGTAAATAACATCGAATATTTTTAATAACCTTTGTTGGAAGAATATCAAAAAAAAGGTTGAAAATAGATTGAGAAGCATTGTAAGAGAAAGGAGTTGTTCTGATTCAGCAATAAAACATGCATTTTAATTTTATACCCTTAATTAGCAACAAAATAAAAGCAAAGAGAACAAAATTAAAAAAGATTAAATTGTTCAAAAAAATATGATCAACGCTTTATTATTTTACTTATAATTTTAACATTTCGTACGATAGAATTTCTTTATTAACCTAGAGTTTCATTTTACTATTATTAAAATTTGAAAATTGAAGTACAAAATGCTATAAAGAAAAGAAGATGGTTGACTAAAAAGGACTGTAAATACATAAACCGAGATTCTTATTTTTATGGTTATCTGCTAGTGGTAAAAGTTAGCTCAATCGTTTCTTATGCCTCTTCGACGAAAGAGAGCGAGATTTGAACAACTTACAGAGTTTGAACGGGGAGAATCATCGGCCTTCGTGAAGCTGGATTGTCGTGTGCAGCGTAACAGCAGCAGCAGCACAGTGATGCGTCTTTGGAAGCAGTGGACGGACGAGTGTCGGACAACTCGGAAATCCGGGAGTGGACCCCGAAATGTGACGTCAGCTCGCGATGACAGACACCTGGTCCGCATGGCGCTGACGGACCGTACAGCTTCCTCTAGACAATTGGCAGCACAGTGGTCAATAGCTACATGTGTTTCATTGTGTGCTTCATCAATTCGTAGACGTCTGCTGCAGCGTGGACTGCGCGCAAGGACTCCTTTATACAGGATCCCTCTCACGCTAAACCATCACCGCCTGCGGCTACAATGGGCCGCTCAGCATAGAGACTGGCGTGCTGATTGGTAGCATGTCGTGTTTCCTGACGAATCCCGCTTTAATTTGTGGTACCATGATGGCCGCATTCAGACGCTATGGCGGTGAACGCCACTTTCCGGAGTGCATTATCGAACGCCACAGTGTAAAAGTTGTGTAAAATTTCATATAAATCTAATATAAATACAGAAAAAAATACATAAATTGCAAATGATTATTAATACTTTTTATATTTATACTATTATTTAAAAGCAACAACTTGACATTAAAGATCAGTAACAGTATTTGAATGGTTTTTCTTATTTCCTCAATGTAAATTTATGCTTTGCTTATGAGCAGCATTTAAATCTCTAGTATGGGGAATCATTTGAGAGAAAAAGAATTACCTCGGACAACTTAAATGAATGTATATATTAGAAAAGACTAACGTACCAAAAAAAAAAAAATCCTTCACTCCCATTGTGAGATGAGAATTTGACATGAGAAATTGAACTAGTGTTAAATCTACCTAGAGAGAGAAAACCAAATCGCAGAAATCAGATCAGCATCGACTCTGTGTCGTTCCACTCCTCTCAATTTACTTTTGAGACGATGCCTGCAAGCTATAACACGGTGTCACCTCTTTTTAGTTCCATGCGTTAGCATTCAAATGGAAAACAGATAGGGGCTGTAAGTTATTTAAAGTAAGTTTCAATTGCACGACCCCGTGAAAAGTATTGAATGTGAAACTACAGTAAAAGCATGATATGCAGAGAGCTCTTTGTCCCATGATTTCTTTGGGGACATTTCACACCCGACAACGTTCCTGGATAACAATCCGTGATTCTCTCCCCTCAACAGATTGTGAAAGGGATTAAAGAGAGGCCGTCGGGATGTAGAGCATCTCGCCTTTTGTCAGGGTTTTGGAATAAACTGCAAAAGAAGGAACTGGGCCTTAATTCAATAAAAGGCAGATGTGCAATAGCTTATTACTTTTTGCTCGTAATGAATGCTTCACATAGAGGTTTAAAAGTATGTAAAAAATATATTATATTGCCACACTGACTACAATTCAAATGACTAGACCGAGGTGTAAAGTGATCTTATTTATATAGAAAACCAAGTAGATGTAGATTATGGTTCTAGCTATGGATCAATAAATATTCTGAGATTACAATGATGTATTTGGAATAAAATTATTAGTTAATAATCCTTCAAATTTTATTAATTATTCTCTCAATTTTTCATGCTTTTTTTTTTCTCTTCAGGGGAATTTTCTAAATATTTAAGCGTTATTTGGTGTACTGTATTGTAAGTATTATTTGGTATATTTGGTGCACACCTATTAAGTGTATACTTATTATGATTAAACTGCATTTATTTAACAAGTCTTTTACGTCAAATGAAAGAAGAAATTAAACACAATTTTTTTTTTCTTTTCAATTTGTCTTTCATTGACAATTTCTCAATTTTTTTCTGATTACATTTTTTTTTGTTAAACTTGAAATGCCTTTTTATTTCCCTTAAACCGAGCTTGCCTTGTTTTCTCTTTGTCAGAACAAAATGTATCTTAATTTTGAAATAACTTGTTAATCAATGGTAAATTAAATGAAAATAATTTAAAGTAATTTTTATAAATAAATGAGAAAAATCTTAATTTTTTAAGATAAATACTTATTGGTAAATATAATTCAATTAGAGATTGAATAAAATTACTAACAATTCATTGAATAACTTCAAATTTTGCCTGTGGCAACGTCTATGAGCATCTTAATTGAAGTTATTGAAGATTTGAATGCAATTCTGCTATAAACATATAGCAGAATTGTATCAGTAAATCATGCTTTCTAACACGATTTTTAGTAAAGAAACATTCAGATGTTCAAGGTAGTATGAAAGTGCAAGTTTCATTGTTTTGGAACTCTTTTAAGTTGCATTCTATAATTTCATTCATATGCATAAATGACAAAATCTGTTTTTAAATCAAAAGTAGCAATGATATTTTTATTCTTGAAGCATTTTTATTTTTGGAGCATTAAACTACTTTAAAACTTGAAAATTTAAGCCCTTTTTTCGATTTCCACTATTTAATGATTTAATGATTTCCGCCCTTTACTATTCTTATTTAAAAATTGTTTTTAAATTAAGGTATAGCAAAAAAAAATATGACAGAAAATTTACTGTTTAATTTTAAATTTTTTTTTTTTTGTCGAAAAATATTCGTAAAAATGAAGATATTCAGGCAAATTGAAGGTGAAAAAAATATTGGAATCATTGTTATTTTTTTAAGGCGAGTTATTTAAAATTAAACAATTTTAATTGTACTGAGATATTTTTTCTATATAAAAATTTAGCAAAACTAAAAATGTTTTCTCTGTTGTAACCCGGCAACGTTAGGTTCTATCTGCTGCTGCAGATGTAAAGTTGTTGGGTAGAGTCAGCCAATGTGATAGATGGAACATCTGAAAGGCAAACTAACCTGCTATAAATTTCTGTTTTATATTTTGAAACTGTAATATTTTGCACATTTATTTACATTTTGCAATATTTTTGCAGCAGATTTGATATATCGTATACAAATTTTTTATGTTAAATGAATTTCGCCGTTTTTATTTCTAATGACAAGCAATTTTATTAATCAGCACTAAACTAATACTTTTTAGTGCTTAATTGCTAGGGTTTTACTCCTTTTAATTATTCACATACAGAAAATAAAATTTTAACAAACATTTTATTTAAAATTTTTAATCTTGCCAATATATAGCTTTTAAAACTATAGAACTGTATAGAACTATATAGCTTTTAAACCAGTATAGAATTACTTATAATAATCCCTTTAACTATTGATTTATAAATTGTCACTATCAAATATACGCTTACATATACAAAATGCTTTTAAATATACAAATGATGTCATTCATTTTTTTCATAGTAAAGTTGTATTTCATTTTCATGGATTTATAATTTATTTTCATTTTTTTCAACTTTCTTCTAATGAGTCTGACCCACTTGATTTTCTAACTAAAAATATTGAAAGACTGTATTCTTGAGATAAATTTAATATAAAATTTAAATTTTACATTTTTTTTCTGCGTCACTTTATATACAATAAATATAATAATATAAACAATAATAATAAAATAAAAATGCAAATAAAATAGCCAAAAAGTTTACTCCTTTTAGGTATAAATATAAGAAATGTATTACATTTATATTGATCATATCATCATTATAAATGTAATATATGTATTTAAAAATTCATTTGTTAGAAATCATTTATATTCATTTAAAATACAAAAGATTTCTTTTTTTTTCTGATTTTTCAATTAAAATCATTTATAGCTATTCCCATAAATTCATGGCTTCATAATTTTTTTTAACTTCTTAAACAAATTTTTTCAAAATTCATAACTTAAATAAATTTTTGATTCATAGTTAATAATAATAAATTTAATTTTAATTTAATTTTTTTTTTTGCAAAAAATTTAAAGCTTACATATTGTTTGGGCTTTTACGGAAAAAAAAGGAATGTGTATGGATAAACTTATGATAATTGAAAAGACTGAAAAAAAAAAATCAAAAAAGTTATCATAAAATGTTTATTTCACAAGAAGATTATTAATTTTCATGATCATATAAGAAATGTTTTTTATATATACATTATTTACATAACTTTTTTTCCATGCTTTAGATATTTATGCCAAAAAAAAAAAAATTTCATTTTCCTCCTATCAATTTGGATGCTTCAAAAACATTAAAAAAAATCTTGCAAAACAAAACATTTTTTACCTAATTAATCAAAAACCTAATTCGACTTATTTACGTATTCAGTGATAATAAAACTTTTAATAACATAAAATTACAAAATTGAGGAAATGTTGTATTGAACAAGATTATGTTTTTTGTTTTACAATATAACAAAGGACGAAAAATGTAACTCTAGAATCTGCAGCATTCTTAAAGGCTTTCACTTCTATATCGATTGGCTGTTATTGCTGCAGCTTAACACCTGAGCTGTACCTCTCCTTCGCTGTTTCATCCACTTGTTGTTGTCTTTTTCACCTGTTGATACCTTGACACAAGTGTGATTGATTTGCTGCAGCTAAACGTTCTCTCTTAAGAAAGCAAAAAGACACTTGTAGTGAAGTTCTTTCTCAATTGCTGTTATATTATTACGACAGCAATTTTAATATAATATAACATAACATATTATTTAATATATTTATGTTATATTATGTAGGGGTATGTTTAAACAAATAAATTGTAAATGATTTGACCTTTAATTACACAAACACAACCTCATGCATACCTACACCACATAAACACATATGATTTCAAATATTTTTACATGGGGGTACGCGATTATAATAGTTTGGA
>BPLR01013758.1:0-22030 GCA_021605095.1 Caerostris extrusa | reverse complement strand
TTTCATTAATATAAATCTCTTTTCTAGATAGAACGATTAACAATGAAAGACGCTGAAAATTAAATTTAGTACTTACGTTTTCCAGCTCTAATCTTCCTTTCAAATTGAATTCTTAAAAATATCTGGAATTTCGACGACATCGCAAGAAAGAATTGAAAAAAAAATGATTATTTGGTTTAAATGAGACTTAAAAATCATTAACTAGTAGCAAGTTTAAAAAAATGTTAAAATATAGATTTCATTAGAAATTGAATGCATTTTTATTATTTTTAGAAACTGAAACTCATGTTGCAGTTTTAGATTGAAATTGAAGGGAAAAAAAAAACATCTTATTAGAAATTCGTTTATATCTTTCACATAAGTTCACATAATAAATAAAAAAAAATTCTTAACTATTCAAGTTTTTAATTACAAGAATTCCCTTTGATTTGTTTGTGTAAAGTTTGGGTTTCAAGTCTCGAAAACTTTGTTTTCTTCCAGCCAAATTAAAATCTAAAGTTTAAATGAAAACATCTTCATCTTTTTTTGAGATGATACATTTTATAAGTTTAATTAAATTGAATCTTTTTTCCAAATCAAGTTATATAAAATTGCACTAGGGTTTTTATAAAGTAATTGTGAAGTGATTTTTAAATTTCTAATATAGATTATATTTTTATTGATGCAGACTGACTTCTAAGTATTTTCAATAGCGTCTGGGAATTTAATATGCGTTTGATTAACATAGGAAGTTCAGTTGAAAAATTTTATTTTGATATAGTTGAGCCTTTACTTTGAAAGTGGTGTAAGTTCAGTTGTTGGCAAAAAGTTCGTTAATGATAATAATGAATGCAACCTTCGTGAGTTTTTGTCCACAAACATCACCAGTGGCTCAACAGCCCCATAGTAGGCGAAGGTCGTCTGCCTGTTGGCAGTCTTCGAAACGAGAGATGTTTTCTTTTTAATGGGTAGGGTTATCAGCCCTAAGCCCAACGCTCTACAGCCATATTAGATCGGGACCTACGGTTTAAAATGGATACCGAACCACTACAAACATTCATGGCACCGCCGGGACTAGAAATCGAAGACTGTGGTACCCAACGCCAGAGCATTAGTCACGCGGCCATCAGGCCTCTTTTTTTCTATAAACACTTTCCAAAAAAAAAAAAAAAAAAAACCCATCGAAAGTTTCATTATATTGCCAATATAAATTTACATAGTTAATGGGGAATGGGGCCTGAATGACTGAGTAGCTAGCGTTCTGGCGCTCGTTACCACATGTTTCGTGTTCGAGTCCCGACGGTGCCATGGATGTTCGTAGTGGTTCGGTATCCACTTTAAGCCGTTGGTTTCGGTCTCCTATGACTGTAGAACGTCACATAGCCCAATCAGGGTTTTTCACACCCACATCATTCCCAAACTTTAAAGGGGCAACTCAGCTTTAGGCATAATGATGTGGTATATTATTAGTAGTAGTAGTTGTCGCGTTACGATCAAACTCCATGAGAGGCGAGTTTCTCTGTTCAGCAGTGGCAACAGATATACGAGAAAAGAAAATGGCTGAAACTGTTGTGTTCAAAGAAAATGGCGAAACAAAAAGTGCTTTAATATGTTTGTGCTGTGCTGTTATTTGATTAAATTGTCTCTATTATATTACTACTCTATGAATCAGACCATTGTGGAACAGCGAACTAGAAAAAATGAATATTTTCCAATAATGAATAAAACTTTTTATTTAATTAAAAAAAAAATAACCGATAAGAATTTTTTTTTAATTTTTGGCAATACACTAGATAAAATAATTTAAATGTGATAAGCTTTTAAGTTTTAGGATATACAGACAAATAGAAAAAAATCTCTTCTCTATAGTGAAAAGCGATTTGTCTGTCTGCCTGTCAGCTTAATGTGGGTTTCATTAATATAAATCTCTTCTTCTAAATAGAGCGATTAACACTTAAAGACACTTGAAAATTAAATTTAGTACTTGAGTTTTTCCAGTACTATCTTCCTTTAAATTAAATTCTTAAAAATATTTTGAGAATCTGAAAGCATTGCAAGAAAAGAATTGTTGATTCAAACGAGACTTAAAAATCTTTAACTAGTAGCAAGTTTTAGAAAAAATGAAGGTTAAAATATAGATTTCATTAGAAATTGAATTCATTTTATTTTTTTTAGAAACTGAAACTCATGCTGCAGTTTTAGATTGAAATTGAGGGAAAAATACATCTTATTAGAAATTCATTTATATATTTCACATAAGCTCACATAATAAATAAATAAAAAAATTTCTTAACTATTCAAGTTTTTAATTACAATCCAGAATCTCTTGATTTGTTTGTGTAAAGTTGGGTTTGAAGTCTCGAAAACTTTGTTTTCTTCTTGGCAAATTAAAATCTAAAGTCTGAATGAAAACATCTTCTTTTTTTGCGATGATACATTTTATAAGTTTTAATTAAATTGAATCTTTTTTCCCCAATCAAGTTATATAAAATTGCACGAGGTTTTTATAAAGTAATTGTGAAGTAATTTTAAATTTCTAATATAGATTATATTTTTATTTAAGCAGACTTCTAAGTATTTCTCAATAGCGTCTGGGATTTTAATGGGGGTTTGATTAACATAAAAGCTCTGTTGAAAAGTTTTAGTTGGAAATAACAAAGCCGTTTTCTTTGAAAGTGGTACAAGTTCATTTTTGATAAAAAGTTAGTTACTGATGAAAATAAAAGCAATCTGCTATGGGCATTTTATCTGTAAAGAGTTCCCAAGACAATCCTTCAAAATTTTCATTATTTTGTCAAATTTTCATTATTTGATGTGGTGTATCAGTGAAATTTTATGGCAAAAAGCTAACGATTTCTTTTTTTTTTTTAAACATAATTACGCAAAATTCTCAATCGCAACTCAATAGAATATTGCAAACCAGTTATCATAGACTTTTGACAAAATGTTAGTTAATGATAAAAATAAATTCAATTTGCTTTGAGCATATTATCTATAAATAATACCCCCTCTTCCCCCAAAAATGCTCATTATTTTGTCAATATAATCTTAACACAATTAATAAAATTACAAATATAATTACTTTGATAGTGGTGCAAGTCCACAATCTCTAAAGACATAATATTTAGTTGAAAAATTATACTATACAATTTCTCTACTTCATTTTTATATGTGTGGCTACATTATTTTTGACATGAAAATTCTCGAGGACTACAAAGGCTCACTTTGAAAACAGGCGTAATCCCCGGCCTATTTAGTCACTTCAGAGAAAAAAAGAAAAACAACACTTTGGGTCGACTCGTCTCAAAACTCCCCTTTCTTCTCCAAAACCCTCACTTTAAGAAAATCCGTCAAGAGGGGATCAGCTTCCCTCACTTCTCATTGGAGTAGACACTTTCTCACCCCATCGTCTATCACTCATCATGATGCCACAACTCGTGGTATAGTCCATATTCCATCTGTAATTATTTCGACCTGTAAAGATCGTACAGACAATCGCTAATTTCCTGAGTCTCATTATACATGACACTGAAAAAAAGTGGATTCACAAAAACAATTCCTTTTAAGACAATCCTTTAAGAATGGGGGGGAAGGGTCAGCTTCCCTCACTTCTGATTGGCGCAGACATTTTTCTCACCTCGTGGTCTGTCACCCATCACGCCCCTGGTGTAATATCCTACTGGTGTTTCGACCTGTGAGGTCGCATAGATTAGCTAATTTCCTGAGTCTCACTATACATGATACGGAATATCTGCTATCAGATTTGAGTGACAATTTGTTCTCATTAGTACAAAACACTAACTGCATATAATATAACTATCTACAACACTGCTTGCCTGCTGTCAAATTTGAGTGTTAAAATTTAACAATATTTAATTCAAAAATTATACTTATTCATAATTTTTTACTTCATTTTTATATATGTGTGGTAACACATATAAAAATGAAGTACTTTACGGAATTTAAAATTCGGAGTTTAAATCACTAGATTTATTCCCCAGGGGACCCCTGACTGTTTAGCGCACGGTGCGAGAGGTTTCAGGTTGGAGTCCCAGTGGTTCCATGAATGTTTATAGTGGCTCGGAATCCACTTTAAACGATAGGTTCCGGTCTAATATGGCTGTAAGAGTGTAGTTCTAACAACCCTACCCCTTAAAAAAGAAAACATCTCCCGTCTCGAAATTTGCCAGTAGGCAGTTGGCTATGGGCTGTTGGGCCAATTATGATAATGAGATTTATCTCCCAGATTGGGAAGATCCACGAAATTTTGAAAATACAATTCTAGCACTTTGATATCATCATGCGGGTCCATCCCATCCGAAAAATTCAACGATATGACAGATTTATTACCTTATATTCCTCCAATACATCATGACTATTTTCAAAAATTTTTCTTATAAAGATAAAAATTTAAAATGGCACACATTAAATTGTAATTAAAATGACATTGCTTAAAGAAATATTGAAATAAAGCCTTTTTTATTTTTTACATATTTAATAAAAATGTGATAAAAAATTGATTTGATTCAATTGAAATCCTGTATTTAATACTTCATAAATGCATGAATTTTCACATTTTGTTGATTTTGAAAGCGGTGCAAGTCCATTTGATATGATTAAAAATATAAATTTCTTTTAACTCATACTTTAAAAACGATCACTTTATCAACTTAAATCAATTTAATATTTGAAAAACATAAAATTAA
Source organism: Caerostris extrusa (assembly GCA_021605095.1). Taxonomy (NCBI): domain Eukaryota; kingdom Metazoa; phylum Arthropoda; class Arachnida; order Araneae; family Araneidae; genus Caerostris; species Caerostris extrusa. The sequence continues at coordinate 17,345 of BPLR01013758.1, read as the reverse complement.
TCTATTAACATATACCAACAATTTTGAAAACATTCCACATACAAACCCTTAAATACCTCCATGTAATACAAATTGGACTTACACCACTTTGAAAGAAAATGGTTAAATTAAATTTCCTTTTCTTTTAAATTTAATTTTTTTTTTTTTCTAAAACTTTATACAAGAACATTTTAAAATTGTTTAACATTTTAACACTTTTAAAATTGCAACATAGCATTTTTGTATTATAGTATTAACATTTTTAAAATTGCTTTAAGGATTTTGCAATGTTGGCTTTATGAATTGTGTTATTTGAAAGTAATACAAGTTTATTTATTCCCAAATTGTTTAAACAAGTTTGTTTATTTTCAAATATTTAAATATTGAATATCCATGTTTTTAAGGATAACTTTTACATTTTATTCTAATTGATTAAAAGGTTTGGCATAAATAAAATTATTTATGAATATATTGTGTAATATTGACAGAATTAATATACATATGAAAAGAAGACATTCATGTTTTACATCAATAATTCCTTTTTCCAAGCACAACTATTCAAAATGTTTTAACTTTTCGAAATAATTTTTTGCTCATCAAATATTGAAAGAGCAAAGCTGTTGGAAAGTTTTCTGCAAAAATTTAAAATTAAAAAAATTTTTTTTACAAAGAATTTGATTATCACAAAAGGAAATATTTTACAATGTTTTATTTTTATCCATAAAATATATCATTATCATCAGTGGCGTAACAGCCCCATTGTGGGGCAAGGCCGTTTGCCTACTGGCAGGTTTCGAGACAGGAAATTTTTTTCTTTTTACGAATTAGGGTTGTCAGCCCTACGCCCAACGCTCTACAGTCATATAAGACCGAGACCTGTGGTTATGATTTAAAGTGAATTATGACCCACTACAAACATCCATGTCACCTCCGGAACTTGAACCCGAAACCTGTGTCACCGAGTGCCACAGCTCTACTCACTCGGCCATCAGGCCCCAATTAAATATATGGGTCTTATAAATTGTATTGACTACATATAAAATATACTGTGGACATTTTCTGTGTGGAAAATATACTGTGGACATTTTCACAGAAATCTGTAAATACTTTTTTCACGGGCTTTTTATATATAATATATGTTTATACTTTTATTGCTATACTTTACTCAGTGGCAACGTGCTGCTGGTTAGTATTAGGACCGAGGTTCAATCTGCTGACGGCTTTGTTGTAGACACTGTTTCAAAAAACGAGGAGGTTCGAGGGCGTTGGTGATTTTCAGCATCTTTCCTCGTTAGTCAGACTACCTGGTGGGAGTTATCCCTGTTTTCCCTCTCATACGATAAGCAAATGCGGGGTAATTCCTGCAAAAAGTCCTTCCGGCTGGCCCTGACCTTCTTCTCCAGCGTCACGGAGCCAAGTGAGACTTCTAGGGGTGCTCCATCACAACAGAAGTTGCCCTTTCCCTTCTTCCATGAGTACACGAATCCATGGATGTGGTCTAGATGTTGCTGTCTACCAAGTGAGATAAAAAAAAATGGCACAAAAAAGGAAACTGGAGCTTTCAAACAGGTTTTTTTTTTTTTTTCTTTCTAATGCAGCTGACAAGCACTTAGACCTTGGCTTGGATGCCTTAAGGCTGCACAGACGTTACTCACTTTGCATTACCCGGAGGGCGCGTGTAACTTGCAGACAAGCCATGGACGAGAAGTAACAATGACCCTCAACTCTCTACGATCCTATTAGACCGGAACCTACGGTTTAAAGTGGACTCGAACCACTACACACATCCATGGCACCGCCGGGACTCGAACCCGAAACCTGTGGCACCGAGCGCCAGAGCGCTAGCTACTCGGCCATTCAGACCCTGTGTTTTAAACAGGTCATTCATCTGATTTTAAATTGAAAATGATAGTTGTAATAATATATATGTTTATAAATTCATTAAGCAAAGCACTCAGTTAAAATAAAACTTTAAAAAATAATTGAGCAATTATTAAATAATGTTGTGGATAACCTATTTGTTGGTCCAGGCGATTACAATTTTTTAAATATAGTAACTAAATTATCTTTTTCCTAATTTTTAAGTAGTACATTTTTTTTTTTTTTACGTTAAGTTAATTTTTAAGGCTTAAATTTTCTCTAGTGGGAAAAAAGGATGGGGGGGGGGAGAGAATAATGACGAATGATAGGTAACAAAAATAATGAATGTGAAAATCCTTGAAAAAATTTTATATTAAAGCTTGACAAATAAGTAATAGAAATTCTTTTATCTATGGACAGGGGAAACCTGCAAGTCCAGAAAGTTTTTACATTCGGTTCGAGAAGTGCTTTTTTGGTGTGAATCCTCCTCATGTTGTCCAGGGGGTATTCGTTCCATATTGCAATGGCACTACTGAAACGGAAGTGATCTGGTGGAGAGTGCGTTGGGCTTGAGTTAAAGGTTCTAGGTTCGAAACCCTTATCGAATGCATTGTCAAACATATTTATTCCAGGAATAGACTTATCGATATATTGGCAAGTCATAATAAATCTCTTTTGTTGAGCTAGAGGAAGGTGCGAATCCTACAGAAGCCACTCCCAAAGGATATTCCTTCAAAATTATAGTCGCACAATATAGGTGCTCCAATCAGTGCATCCTTGTTAATACTGAATCTGCTACATCTAGAGAAGAATTTGCGTCAAAGTGTCTGACATTAAAAAAAAAACACTTGATTTAATTTTCAATTAATATATATCTATATCGGCGATGGCCCCAATAAATCTGTAGGTCAGAAAATCCTTCCGTTGAGCTCGATTGAACCCCCAAAATGACATCGTTTGGAAGAGTTTATTCAAAATTGAGGTAGCCTAACTTCACATACACCAATTCCAAAACTGTAAAGGAGCGTTCTAGTTTCTTGCATAATGATGTAGTAGTTGTGGGGGTTCAATAATGGTGCATAGTAACAAGCACCATCCGTACTCATGCTCATGGTATACATGCGGCCTGAAGTCAAATTGGCTACCTCTCTGGCCGTTGATACCACAGGCTTCATATTCGACAAGGATGCACCAAAATCTAACAATATCCAAACCTAATAAATTTGTTAAAATTTTGTAAATGTTTTTTTCTTTCTAATGCAGCTGGCAAACACTTAGACAACTTGATCTTGGAGGCCTTAAGGCAAACGCTGCACAGACGTTACTCACTTTGCATTACCACGGACGCGGAGTAACAATGCCCCTGCAACGCTCTACGATCACATTAGACCGGGACCTGCGGTTTAAAGTGGATTCCGAACCACTCCAAGCATCCATGGCACCGACGGGACTCGAACCCGAAACCTGTGGTACCGAGCGCCAGAGCGCTAGCCACTCGGCCATTCAGGCCCCAATTTTGAAATGTTTGTTATACGATTTTTAGTATTTGATTTAGTAATTGAGTTACAGTAGTTTAAAAATCTCGTACTGTAAATTTTAAACAAAAACGAAATACGAAAACTATTTTAAGTTTTTAGCTCTCTCAACCATTTAAATCGTTATGTTTGAAGACATTTTTTTTTTTTTTAAAAAAAAGGGGACTTCTTTCGCAGAACATTGTCGATGAAGATCTCTCAAAATCGTCTTTATGGTAAATGTCAAAAGGAAATGGAGGAAGGGGGTGAACCTGAAGAGAGAAAAGTAAAAATATTCCAAGTGTAACGATTTTCGTGTTCCAACAGGAAAAAGTGGGGGGCGAAAGATTAAGTTGTACCAGAAGAAAATTTCTCGAAATGGTGGCGTGTTAGCAAAAATATAAAAACTAAATGGATTTCTGGTGAAATTGCAAAAGAAACATTACCTTTTTTCTCTCTCTCTCTCTAGATTTATTTTGTTTTTCTTTACATTTGAGAAAGGATTGGAAAATGGGATAGAATCTTCCGAAATTGGATTTCGACCTTAGATTTCTAGGCAAAACGTGCCGTTTTTGTAAATCAGCCATTTTTTATTTTATTTTTTTGTAGTTCCCTTTTCAGCCAGGCTAAAAACTTGGTTAAAAAACGCTCCACTGCGAACAGCATTGTCTTTCTCCGGGGCCGATTTTTCCTTTTCTGTGTCTGCATCGCACGCTTTTAACGAGTTAAAAGAGTAAAAAGAAGAATGTTCGGTGGTTTTTAACTTTAAGGGGGTGAGTGGGTGGGGTTGGGGGTGGAAATGGAAAGTTGTTAACGGAAAGAATGAATTGAATGGAATCGTCCATACTTTCAGATAGATTGAATGCTTTATACTAAAAAAAAAAATATATAACTTTTTTTTTTTCTTTTGTACTCATTCCATCAAGAACTTGGAAATAGAATTTCTCTTTCAGCATTTGCGAAACTTTTAACCACAGGTGAAGACTTCTGTTACGAGGTCTATCGAAACTTGAGCAGTGTTCTCTTTTTTTTCTTTTTTTTTTTTTTTTGTTTCCTCCCCCTTTTTTTCTTCTGGGAGGAAGGGTGAAACTTGAGAAACAGTTTTATCCCAGTGCGGGAATGTTCTTGCATTGCATGTTCTAAAAAGTGTTCTGTGTAAAAATGGACCAAGTTCCCATTGGAAAAGAACTTGCGCACTAAGTTTAGAGGTTTTTTGTGACATCTCTTTTCTTTTAAGCATGGTATAAAAGGGTTACGAATAGAAATTTGTTTTCATTTTATCTAGCAATGATAAGTCATTTATTTTTTTTCAAAATAATTTTTTATGTTAACCCTTTGATTTCGGGTATATATTGTAGGCCTGATGACCCATTGGGTACCTCTCAAGCTTTCGGTTGTGGCCTAGTGGCCAAGTACCTAGCGCTCTGGCCGTTGATACCACAGGCTTCAGGTTCGAATCTTGGCATGGAATGGATGTTTGTGAGTGGTTCGGAATCCACGTTAAACTGTAGGTAATGGTCTAACTATCCCAACAAAATGACCGTAGAGCGACAAAGCAAATTTTTCTTTTTACGCATGGTATAAAAGGGTTACATATACAACTTTATTTTCATTTTTATATAACGACGATAAGAAATTTCTTTTTTTCAAAATACTTTTTTTAAATTTTATTCTCCGATCTCAGTATATATTATCTGTTTCCTTAGCAAATGAGTTTTCTACCCCTATGTATACCAAGGTATGATTTGGTTTGTCGCTCTGCGGTCATTTTGTGCACACTTTAGGCTAATCAGACCACGACCTACAGTTTAAAAGTGGATTCCGAACCACTCACAAACATCCATGTCACAAACATCCAAATACACCAAATAAAAAATTTTTTTTTTATCTTTACAATTTTTTTATTTGGTGCATTACCGAAAAATTAAGATAAAAATTTAATAAGATAATTAATTATAGATTAAAATTCCTCTCAATTAACAAGATAACTAAATTGATAAAATTTTATTAAATAAAACTATCATTTTAAAAATCAACATTAAACAGTAAAATAAAAATTAACCATTTTGAAATTATATTAGGTAAAAAAAAATAGTCTGATTTTATTTTTGTATGGATGTATTATCTTCATCTGCATATATTTATGAAATGTTTGGTGGAACAAAATTAATTTTTTTTGTTAAAATTTTTCCTAGACAATTATGAGGATCTGTTCTTATAATTAAATTTACCTAAGTAAAAAAAAAAAATAGTCTAATCGAAGATGAGGAAGGCGGGTAATACTTGCTGGCCTTTAATAAAATAGTAAGTAATTTTTTTTTTTTTTTGAGAAAGATTCTAGTGCCAATTACTTTTTGCCACCAAAGCCTTTTAAAACCTTTACTCTAATCCTTGGTATTGTAACATCAAGGCCTATATTAGACCTATAGCGGATTCAAGAAGAGGACCATTTTCAGGTTCATGGGAACACTTTAAATTTTTATTTACAAGCCCTATAAATATATTTGTAGAGTTTTTTGTAATATATATAATTCCCGTGTCACGATGTTTGTTCGGGATAAACTCCGAAACTAACAATCCGATTTTTTAACTTCTTTTTTCTTAAATGTGTGTTTTGTTCCAACTTGAGAGATAGGATACTTTTATTCAAATTTCTTTTTTATTTAAATGCAAAATCGACTATCTTCATATTTCGTCATTTGGCGCCATTGACGTCATTTGGCGTAACTAAAATTTTTGCTATTTCTGATCCGATGGACGTAATTTTGAAAGTACATTCAATATACAAGGTCAGGTGTACCATAAGATCGGGTCGTTGATGCCAATACCTAACGAAGAGCCAAGATTTCTTCAAATTTATTTTATGGGCAGTTCTGAAGAACGTGTGACAACTCGATGTCAGTATAATTTTTATCGAACAAAGAGCTATTGTAGAATTGTTAGAAAATCTTTTTAGAAAAACATAACCAACTTATTAAATTATTTAACGAATTTATTTATTTTGACGAAAGACAGATTAACAAGAAATAGTGTTCATCGCTTAATTCTTAGATAAAATGAAAGTAATGATTATTAAAAATTAAATTTGGTAAAATAATTATAAAACAGTGTTAAAAATCAACATTATCTACCTCATTCATTAAATTAGTAAAAAATTAAATATTTTCTATTCGTTGAAGCTTTATTTGAACTTTTCATCATTCTTTACCAATCACTTCCTTAACAATACCAATTATAGTATCTAATAATTGAACGAAATACAAGAAAGCCACTGCAACGCGTGACCGGATCTGCTAGTATATATATATATAACAAAAACTCTACAGAAAAAGAAAATTAAAGATAATTTAATTCACAAGTGCAGTTCACTCAATATCGGTGATATTTCATAGCTCTCGAGTCTACGACGAATTTAATGTACTGATCTGCGGCAGACCTTCATTATCACACGGCATGATACACGAAACTCAAGGAGCTCACTTTGGAAACAGGCGGAATATTCGGCTTATTCAGTCATTTCAGAGAAAAAAAGAAAACACTTCTGGTCGATTCGTCGCAGAACTCACTCCCTTCTTCAAAAAGAAACTCCTTTTTGGAAAATCCTTCAAGGGTTATGGGGTGAGCTTTCATAATTGACAACATGCACTGCACTTGATTTTATGACTTTTAATTCTGACAACTTTACTAAGGTTAAATTTTATTGGGCTACTAGAGTTCTTATAGTGTATATCGCTTCAGTTTGATATAGGGAAAAAAAAAATGCCAAAACTCTTCCCGTGAGAAAGCTCTAAAAGCTCAGAAGGAGTTCAGCTCTAAATAATTACATATTTTTAATATTGGATAAATTTTTAATAATTTCCCATCGAGTTTCTTTTACAAATTCAAATTATAATATTACCCTGTCAAGGGCGAAAAAAAAATCTACCTTAAATGAAACGTTAAAAGAGAATAACACGAGAATGCTCATACGATATAAGCTGTACTATTTCAAATCCTATGTACCTACATAAGGCACTCCACTTAATTCAGATAAGGGACCCTCCACCAAATGTATTTTGAACATTTCAGCGTTTGAGTATTCTATTAATCAAACGTCCAATTTAGCTTCCCGTGTTTGCAATGAATGCTGGGACGATAAGCGCCCTTTGCACGGGAGAGCACCGATCGGCAATGTTCAACAACGCAATGCATGTCACTGGGGTTAATTCATGACCTGCTCCTTGACGTAAACTTGACGCGATTGGCGGAACATGCGTTTCCATCTCCGGATAAGTCAGCCTGCTCTATTACAGTCGAAGGGATTTCCAGGCATTCGCAAAAGGCAAAGATTTCAAAATACATTGCCAATTGACCATCGCTGCTGCTTGAAAAAATAAGAAATATAATAATAATAATATATTTAAATATAATTATAAATAATAAAATAAACTTAAAATAAATAATAAAATATATTTTTTTTTTCCCTTCATTAAGCTCAATTTTTTTTTCTTTTTTTTTTTTTTTTTCTGTTTGCTTTTTATAATCAGAGTGCAGCTAACAATTTTAAACAGTTAAGAAATTGCATTTTTTAACGATATGTAATTACATATGGATGACAGTTATAATTCTCCTTATTTTTAAGTAATATTATTTTAAAAAGAAAAATTATTATAACTACAATCCAAATAGGATTATAATGTATGCCATTTTTCTCAGTTATTACGAATTTGTAAATTATATAACGATAGTCATGAGTGATTTAAAATATTTCTATTAGGGCTATAAAGTTGCCTAGTAAAAAGATCATTTACGTAAGATTTTAGCCACGTTTTAAATAAAATTATTAACCTAACATGTTTTCACTTTTATTAATCTAGATAGTGACAATACAGATGAAACTTGTAGAAAGTTTTGGGAATATTCTTATGATGAATTACATTCTTCTTCAATGGCGTAACAGCCCCATGGTTGGCCAAGGCTGATTGGCAGATTTCGAGGCAAGAGATGTTTTCCTTTTTTGCTGGGTAGTTCTGTCAGTCCTATTCCCAACGCTCCACTGTCATATTAGATCTACGGTTTAAAAATAGAATCCGAACCACTCCAAACATCCACGGCACTGCCGGGACTCGAATCCGAAACCTGTGGCACCGATCGTTATGCACTTAGCCACCAGGGCCCAGATGAATTACATTGGAATAACAGATAGACAGAAAGACGGAGATAGATAGATTGATAGATTGATAGAGAGATAAATACACTCTAATGACAATAACTACAACATCAATTTGAAAATCGTTTATCAAAAAACATTGTTTCTAACAAATAAATCCAATTATTTTTTTTATCATATAGCAAAAGCCACATTAAATTAACAGAATCTTATTATTTATAAATCATTGGAAAATAGTTATTTAACATTAATGAGCTAGCTAAAGAATTTGATAGATACTGCTTATTATAATAAGTAGAATAATATAAATGAGAAAAATTATTGCGAAGAGAAATTCAGCAATGAAAAAAAAATTGAAGTATTTTAAGAGCTAAGAATTAGTTAATAAAAATAGAATAAATTTTCTGATAAAATATTTAATATTAGATACATAAATCAGGTAGACTTAATGTGATCACAACATTCAAAGAAACCAGTTTATAAAAGAAAACATTTAATGTTTTATTAAATAAATTTCATCATAAATTACCATTTTTTTATTAGTTTATTTTTCAGTTTATTTTATTATCAATGAGCCATAACATCCAATTTCTTAAATTAAATAGATGATAAAAAATACTTTTTAAACTCGTTATCGGTTAATTATCTTTATCCAAACAAAAAAATAATGAGGTATTCTTTATTTGTTTGAATTAATTCATTAATACAGAAAAAATAGGACCACTTCAAGAAAAAAAAAAAAAAAGACTTCAGTATTTTTACGATACATCAAACACATTAAAGAAAAGTGTATTTCAAACATTCTATTTTCTTCTAAAATAAAGGAGGGAGAAAAAAAAAAAAAAAGTCCAGATATAAAATAATAGTTAATAATAATATAATAATAGTTAATATAATTTTTATACTAATAAAATGATTAAATAATAATAAATATTTATCATTAATCATTAATATAAAAGATTAATAATTTACGTATAATATATTAATTATTTTATAAAATATTTATATGCATAAATCATTTAAATTTAGTTGTATATGTTCACAATATTCAAAGAAACCATAAAATAAAAATAAATAAATAATAAATAATAATAATAATAATAAAAAAATGGAAAAAAAGTAATAAAATTATAAAAAGAAATAATAATATATAATAATAATAAAAATATTTATCATTAATCATTAATATAGAAGATTAATTATATAAATATACGTATATTATGTTAATTATTTTATAAAATATTTATATACATAAATCATTTAGATTTAGTTGTATATGATCACAATATTCAAAGTAACAAAAAAAATAATAATAAATAAATAAATTAATAAAAAAAATAAATAAATAATGAAAAAAATATAATTATAAAAAGAAAACGTTTTAATGTTTTAATAAGTCAATTTCATTTTAAATTTCCATTTTTTTATAAGTTTATTTTACTATCAATGAGCCATAAAATCCAATTTCTTAATATAATAAATTAAATAGACGATAAAAAATATTTATTTTTTTAAAACTCGCTATCGTTTAATTATTCTCTAAACAAATAAAAAAACAAAGCAATAAATAATGATGCATTCTTTATTTGAATTAATTCATTAATATCGCCATTCAAAAAAAATAATAAGACCTCTTCAAGAAAAAAAGTTTTTTTTACGATATATCAAACACATTAAAGAAAAGTGTATTTCAAACATTCTATTTTCTTCTAAAAATAAAGCAGGGGATAAAAGTCCAGATACAAAATAATAATAGTTCAATAATAGTTAATATAATTTTATAATAATAATAAAATGATTAAATAATAATAAAAAATCATTATCATAATAAATTATTATTATTCATCATTAATATAAAATATTAATAATTTAAGTATATTATATTAATTATTTTTATAAAATATTTATATACCTAAATCATTTAGATTTAGTTGTATATGATCACAATATTCAAAGTAACCAAAAAAAAAAAAAAAAAATTAAATATATAAATAAATAATAAAAAAAATGGAAAAAATAATAAAAAAATATAAAAAAGAAACGTTTAATAATAAGTCAATTTCGTTATAAATTTCATTTTTTATATTATTTTATTTTAGTTTTTATTATCAATGAGCCATATAATCCAATTTCTTAATATAATAAATTAAATAGACGATAAAAATATTTATTTTAAAAACTCGTTATCATTTAATTATTTTTTAAACAAATAAAAAAAAACAAAGCAATAAATAATGATGACATTCTTTATTTGAATTAATTCATTAATATCGCAATTCAAAAATAATAAGACCTCTTCAAGAAAAAAAGTTTTTTTTACGATATATCAAACACATTAAAGAAAAGTGTATTTCAAACATTCTATTTTCTTCTAAAATAAAGCAGGGGATAAAAGTCCAGATACAAAATAATAGTTCAATAATAGTTAATATAATTTTATAATAATAATAAAATGATTAAATAATAATAAAAAATCATTATCATAATAAATTATTATTATTCATTAATATAAATATTAATAATTTAAGTATATTATATTAATTATTTTATAAAATATTTATATACCTAAATCATTTAGATTTAGTTGTATATGATCACAATATTCAAAAAGAAACCAAAAAAAAAAAAAAAAAAAAAAAAATTAAATATATAAATAAATAATAAAAAAAAAAATGGAAAAAAAAATAATAAAAATATAAAAAAACGTTTAATAATAAGTCAATTTCGTTATAAATGTCATTTTTTATATTATTTTATTTTCAGTTTAGTTTATTATCAATGAGCCATATAATCCAATTTCTTAAATTAAATAGATGGCATAAATAATTCTTTTAATTCGTTATCATTTAATTATTTTTCTAAACAAAAAAACAATAAATAAAATGAGGCATTCTTTATTTGAATTAATTCATTAATACAGAAAAAATAGGACCACTTCAAGAAAAAAAAAAAAAAAAAAAAGACTTCAGTATTTTTTACGATACATCAAACACATTAAAGAAAAAGTGTATTTTAAACATTCTATTTTCTTCTAAGATAAAAGGAGAGGAAAAAAGGCTAGATATAAAATAATAGTTTAATAATAATTAACAATAATATAATAATAATTAATAATAGTTAATGTAATTTTATATAATGATGATAAAATGATTAAATAATAATAAAAATATTTATCCTTAATCATTAATATAAAAGATTAATAAATTACATAAATTATATTAATTATTTTATAAATGCACATTTATATGCATAAATCATTTAGATTTAGTTGTATATGATCACAATATTCAAAGAAACCAAAAAATAAAAATAAATAAAATAAATAATAAAAAAAATGGAAAAAAATAATAAAAATATAAAAGAAAAACGTCTAATAATAAGTCAATTTCATTATAAATTTCCATTTTTTTGTTATTTTTTATTTTTCAGTTTATTTTATTATCAATGAGCCGTAAAAATCTAATTTCTTGAATTAAATAGATGATAAAAAATATTTCTTTTAAATTCTTTATCGTTTAATTATTTTTTTCTAAACAAAAAAAAAACCAAATAATAAATAATAAATAATGAGGCATTCTTTATTTGAATTAATTCATTAATACAGAAAAAAAAAAAAATAAAGACCTCTTCAAGTGAAAAAAAAAAGACTTCAGTATTTTTACGATACATCAAACACATTAAAGAAAAGTGTATTTCAAACATTCTATTTTCTTCTAAAATAAAGGAGGAAAAAAAGTTCAGCTACAAAATAATAGTCGCTGTCAAAAAGACCGAAACACAATTCTTCCACTTCAACTATTACACCGATTTGAGTTGTCCAATTGATTCTTCGTCCGCATTTTACCCATACCAATTCCAAACGAGTTCGTAGAACGTTCCAAAGTGCAACGCCGATTTCCTGTTATACATACCGCCCAAACGACAAATCAACCAAAAATCATGGAAGAAGTTCTTCTAAAAAGAACATTCAAACAGAGTAGAAAAACAAAAACTTCTTTTTTAAGGTTCAGCGAGTAATCGTTTGGTTGTCATATTTCTTTTTATCAACGAACTTCTTGTGGAAAAATATTTTTGTTCTTTTTGTTCGAATCGTCTGCATTTAATTTTTTTCTTTCTTCTTATTTCTTTTGAATTCTGAATTATGTATTTATCATTATTATTATTTTTTTTTTTTTATGTATTCATGTTTTTAAAGAACGAAACATGCTTAACTTTTGACTATTGTTAGGCTGCCATACATCAATTGTAGTTTTATTTTCCGATTTTTCTTAATAATAATGGCACCAAAAAAAGGATATCATTTTTCAGACATTGTAAATGTATTATTTTTTTTTTTTACTGCTTGTCCCTGTTTTTGAAAAAAAAGATGGTTTTTAAATAAACGTTAGACATCTGAACAATTATTGTAAAAAAAAGTATAGAAAACCCCAAAATATAATATACAATGATATATTACAAACTTCTGAACAAAAACGTTTTCAAGAAGACATTTTTTACAATTTATTCAGAAAATGTCACTGTGATAAAAAATAAAGCAGGGAAGGAATACTTGTCATGAAAATAAGTTTTAAAAACTCAATAGAATAACGTTTTTATAATAATTTAACATGCAGTTTTTATTCTTTATTGTATATTTTGTGATTAAAATTTGAAATTTTGTTTCGAATAATCTAAAAAAGTGATATTTGCTCAATTCGTGTAAAAAAGTATAGATAATTTTTCATATTATAAAATTTTTTATGTTGTATTTCGTAATTTTACGTAGCGTAATATTTTTTTCATTGTTATCATTTTTATCAAAGAAAACATTTGAAGAAGTGGATTACAAAGTTTCATACAATATGAACGAATTAGTAATTTTCTAAAAAAAAAATTAAATATAAAATACTTTTTGCGTGTAGTGTTCTCATTTTGGGCCTATTTTGAGATTGTGTTCTCGTATTGGGCTCACTAAAAATGTAAAGCTAACATAAAGTAAGTTAAAAAATTAATTAATCATTTCATTAATTTAATTTAAGTAATAATCAGCTCATTAGGCAATAATCATCGCTTTTTAAGTATTAATATTCTCATTTAATAATGAGATGATTAATACTTTAAAAAAAGCTTCGGTTTGATTTGGTTAATCGCTCTACGGTCATTTTATGCAAACTTTAGGCTAATTAGACCGGCACCTACAGTTTAATGTGGATTCTGAACCACTCACAAACATCCAGGTCATCGCCAGGATTCGAACCTGAAGCCTGTGGTACCAAAGGCCAGGGCGCTTGCCAATTGGCCACCAGACCACTAAAAAGAGATGATTATTACTTTTAGGACGTTTTAAATAGGATGATTATTACTTAAATTTAATTAATAATTAATACTTACAAAAAAGCGATGATTATTGCTTTATGAGATAATTATTACTTAAATTTAAACTATAATTTATATTTAAAAAACTTAAAAATATTTTCTTTAAAAAAGAATTAATTTATCGTAGGATTTCAACTTTTTCGATTGTAGAAATATATATGGAGCTTGAAGTACCAATACAATACGTCAATTTCATGAGTCGTGGTTGTTGGCCTATTTTGACATAATTATGGATTTTTAGCAAATAAATTGTGAAACTTTTGAAATATTTGTTTCAGATTACAATGATTTGCTCGCTCCGTATATTTACAAAATTAGCTTTGGATTCTTAGAATTTAAAGAAATCTTAAGAATAAAAATTTTATTGTATTTTTGATTTGAAAAAATTACATAATTGATTTATGAATAAACTGTTACTTAAAATGTTAAGACAAAATAATATTGCATGCGTTGAACAAAATTGGTATTTAAAAATTGCTTAGATGTTATTGAGAATTTAGATAATAAAAAATGTGATTTTAGTATAAGTTTGGTCTAGCGACTTTAATGTTGCTATAGTAAAATGTAATTAACTATTAATCTTAATCAATATTAATAAACGTATTTTTAAAAATATCATTTAGGTACAAATAGTATATAAAATTTAATTAAATTGTGTTGTTGAATTAAAATTTAATTCGTTTAATATTAAATTCGATTAAAATTCAATTCAGTTAGGAATTAAAATTCAAGTTACTTTGAAGAAATAATTGATATTTATTTTTTACTCATAATAAATCAAAATTCTTAAGCGGATCTCGATTTTTAATAGAAATTGTTTTAACACCAATTATTTTCCTTTTTTAAAACTTAACTTAAGATTAAAAATTAATTTTCTGCAGGAGATAAAAAAAAAAAAAAAAAGATTATTTTAAAGAAAACAACTGTTCGAAAAAAAAAATGGTTAGATCCCGGGAAAACTTGATTGAAAAAAAAAAAAAACAGAATGGGAAGGCTTACAATTAATAATTTAATATTCTCTAATTTGTAGAAAATAAACAATAATTTATCATTCAGGAAACTATTTTAAATGTCTAAGTATTAAAATATAAATTTATATATTTGAAATATATTGAAATTATGCCAGTAGCTTTTATTTGATTGAAATTTTCCTGCAAAGGAAAAAAAAGTGTTTTTTACACTATGATTAAGGGGAAAATTCCTCAATTGCTAATCCATCTTAGAGACAAAATAATCTAATTATTTTTTAATAAATGTCTAACGTGAGTTCAGTTTTGATAATTTCATTATTAGAAACCACACATAATTTTGATACAAAATAAAATATTAAACCGTATAGAATATTAAACCGTAATATAAAACAAGAACGGAATAGAATAGAATATTAAATCGCAATATAAAACAATAACAGAATAGAATAGAATATTAAACCGTAATATAAGCCAGTAAGATATAATATTAAACCGTATAAAATAGAAAGATAAAAGTCATTTATCAAAAAACATTTGTGACAACTCAATTTTTACGCTGTGATATAAATATAAATGCTCCTTCATATACCCTCCTATAAAATATAACCTCCTATATAAATGCTCCTTCATATATTCTATAAATGCTCCTTCATATATTCTATAAATGCTCCTTCATATAACATTATATCAAATGTTTAACAATGTTTTTTGACACAATATTTTTCATTTGACGACAAATAAATATTAAGGTAATTATTTTTTCCCATATAGTTTTAAAAGAATGTTCCATTAAAACAATATAAAACCAAAAAAAAAAATTTACTTTTGTAAATTATGCTGTCATCGTCCCTATTAACTTT
The DNA here is from genome assembly GCA_021605095.1 of Caerostris extrusa. Taxonomy (NCBI): domain Eukaryota; kingdom Metazoa; phylum Arthropoda; class Arachnida; order Araneae; family Araneidae; genus Caerostris; species Caerostris extrusa. The sequence continues at coordinate 1,657 of BPLR01013758.1, read as the reverse complement.
TTTTTTTTTTTTTTTGCATTTGACGATCAAAAAAACTTCGCTACTCTATTTTAACACTATCGCTGCTGATACTAAATGTTGCTTAGCCTATTTCGAATCAAAATATATGAATCAGAAAAATAAGAAAATCATAAAATAATATAAAATTTTGATACTTTATACTATTAAAAAAATAAATTCTTGTCTTTTTGATTAATTGTATTTTTTTTTTTCTTAAATAATTGATATTCTAATTAAATGATCTAATTTTCAATAAACATATAGGAATATCTGATAATGATTTTTTGCATTTGGCGACCAAAAAACTTCGCCAATGTAATTTAACACTATCGATCCTGACACTAAATGATGCTTGAGCCTATTTCGAATCAAAATGTGTGAATCAGAAAAATAAGAAAATCATAAAATAATATAAATTTTTGATACTCTATACTATGGTTTAAGAATATAAATTCTTACTTTTTAGATTAATTGTAACTATTTTTTCATTAACAAATAATAACCTAATTAAATTATGTATTTTACAATAAACATATATCGGAATATTGTCATGGAACATTCTTTTCAGATTATTCTTATTTCAACATAATGAGTACTCACCTATCCAAACTTTATGAAGATCAAGCACAGAATAAAGTACCTCTTGGATTCTAGAAATAATCTTAAAGAAACATTCTTATCAGAATATTCTTATTTTGAAATCGCTAATTTACTGAACTTCAGCATAAGCGAAATAACGTTTGGCAGAAATCGTTTGAAAAAGAATTTCAAAAAGAAAAATAAATAAACGTTGCCATTCACTTAAACAGAAAATAATATACATGAATAAATAATTTTCATTTTATTATAATCATGAATAAATATTCATGATAAATAATAAATGAAATATAATAAATAAAATACTGAATATAATCATGATAATGAATATAACAAAATTAAATTAAAAATTATTTTTAAAGAAAACATTTTTTTTTTTTTTAAATAAATATAGCAGTTAAATCGTGCCATTTTTTTGTAAAATTTTTTTTTTACCATACACTATTTATTTTAAGCTCGTGGTATTTTTGATTAAAAAGAAAAAATCTTACCTGAGTTGTCGTTGGGGATCTGACGGCCGATTGAATAGCGCTCTGGTGCTCAGTGATATGGATGTTTATAGTGGTTCGGAATCCCCTTTAATCCGTAGTTCCCGGTCTAATATGATTGCAGAGCATTGACAGTATGGCTGTCAACCCTACACCATAAAAATAAATAACTTCCTGTTTCGTAATCAGCCAGGTCCATGGCTATCTGCCATGGTCCAACACGGACTGCAGTGTCAGGGAATAAGACTTGTGGTTGGCCAGAGGTTAGATAACAGATATTAATAGTTTATAGATATTTTTAGATATTTTTTAACAGATATTTTTAGTTTATATTATAAACATCATCATATTTGGCTCAACTATCCACGGTAGGGGCCAGGTCTTCTGCCTACTAGCAGATTTCGAAACATGAGATGATATTTTGCCGTTTTACTGGGTAGGATTGTCAGCCCTACGCCCAATACCCTGGTTTGTCGTTTTAAGATCATATTAGACCGGGCCTACCATTTAAAATGGATTCCGAGCAACTCACAAAACATCCATGACACCACCCAGATTCTAACCTGAATCCT
>BPLR01013757.1:0-164357 GCA_021605095.1 Caerostris extrusa | reverse complement strand
TTTTTAGACACAGTGACATTCATTTTCTCGTCAGTCATTTTAGCTCCTTATGTTAACAATTATTTTTTACTTTAGTTTCACTAACTTAAAAAGCGTGTTTTTTAGTTATTTTAAACTATAATATTTAAATGAGGTGTCCCGGGGTAATATATGACCGAACTAGTTCTTGCCAATAATCAATTGTGAGTAAAAACAAAGACTAAATGCGAATATGTCAGTCGAGCCAGAAACAGGGAATTTTCGATCGGTAGTCAAGCGCGTTATCCGTCTCACGTAGGCTTGAATGTCTTCATTGAATACTTCTCATTCTACAGGGGTTAAAATGCTCTTCATAATTTAAAATAAAATCACTAATCCTGGCGATCCTTAATCATGATGAGATAATAAATTTATCAAAATATTTTTTAGTGTTGTCGGTCCTTGATAAGTCTACAACGCTTCTTAAATTAAATCTGATCTCTAAAGTAGGGTAAAATAGAGCCCAAAGAGTCAGTTACAAACAAAACAAACAAACATACATGTGAAACTAATAAAAGCGTATTAAAAGCGATTCGCAATGACAGCCAGTCGGCCTAGTGAGGTTCCTTTTTGCCCTTTACTATCTAATAAGCTCACTAGTTATTAGCCCTCACCCACAATATTTTTTCTTTATGTAATCAAATTCTTAATACGTTGATTGATATATATTTTGCTTATTTGTTGTTCAAGAAAAGTGGTTCTTTGAAATTGTCCAAGTAAAACTAAACGAATGCACCTAACTACTTAACACTAATGAGACATTGATCTATGAAATATGCATAATGAAATGCAAAAAAGGTCTAATTCGTTTTGAAAATGAAATAATTTTGTGAACAAAATAAAATGTCAAGTGAAGAAAATAAACTTAATTCATACTAGAAAATAACTATTAAAACTGTTTTAAAAATATTGGTGTGTCGGTGGGCTCAGACACCCATTTTCGTTGTTTAGGATTCAGAATCAGGTTTCATATCCAAAGTTTTAAAACTACATAAAGTAGATATATCTTAATATCGCGAACATACACTGAAGTGACAAAAGTCATGGGATACCTCTTAATACCGTGTCGGACCTCCTTTCGCCCGGCGAAGTGCAGCAACTCGACGTGGCATGGACTCAACAAGTCGTTGGAAGTCTTCTGCAGGAATATTGAGCCATGCTGTCTCGATAGACGTCCATAATTGTGAAAGCGTTGATGGTACAGGATTTTGGCCACGAACAGGCCTCTCGATGATGTCCCATAAATGCTAGATGGGATTCATGTCGGGCGATCTAGGTGGCCAGATCATTCGTTGGAATTGTCCAGAATGTTCTTCAAACCAATCACGAACAATTGTACCCCGGTGACATGGCGCATTGTCATCCATAAAAATCCCATCGTTGTTTGGGTACATGAAGTCCATGAATGGCTGCAAGTGATCTCCAAGTAGCTGAACATAAGCATTTCCAGTCAATGTTCGGTCCAGTCGCACCAGAGGACCAAGTCCATGCCATGAAAAACAGCCCACACCATTACGGAGCCACCACACCAGCTTGAACAGTGCCTTGCTGACAGTTTGGGTCCATGGCTTCGTGGGGTCTGCGCCACACTCGAACCCTACCATCAGCTCTTACCAACTGAAATCGTGACTCACCGGACGAGGCCACGGTTTTCCATTCATCTAGGGACCAACCGATATGCTCACGTGCCCACGAGAGTCGCTGCAAGCGATGTCGTTCTGTCAGTAAAGGCACTCGAGTCGGTCTTCTGCTGGAATATAGCCCAAGAAAGTCAGATTTCTCCGCACAGTTCTAACAGACAAGTCCCTTTTACGTCCCACATTGATTTCTGCGGTTATTTGACGCAGTGTTGCTTGTCTGTTATAATTTACGACTCTTTGCAGACGTCGCCGGTCTCGGTCGTTAAGTGCAGGCGGTCGACCACTGCGCTGTCCATGGTGGGATGTTATGCCTGAAATTTCATACTCTCGGCACACTCTTGACACAGTGGATCCGGGAATGTTGAATTCTAGCGATTTCCGAAATGGCATGATCCATGCGTCTAGCTCCAACTAACATTCCGCGTTCAAAGTCTGTTAATTCCCGTCGTGCGGTCATCACACGTCAAAACCTCTTCACATGAATAACTTGAACAGAAATGAAAGCTCTGCGAAAGCACTGCGCATTTATATCTGTTCTACGCGATGCTACTGCCATCTGAAAATTTGCATATTGCTATCCCATGACTTTTGTCACTTCAGTGTATCTTACACTTACATACATATATACATGCATATATATATATATATATATACATATATATACGTATATATACATATAGAACACACACACATATAATATACATATACGAGGGTCACTCTGAAATTCTTGAGATACGGCTAAATGGTACAAGTTTAACTTACCAAATTTTAAGAGTGTTCAAAGTAGTCCCTTCCAATATCAGTGCACTATTGCAGAAGATTTTTCCAAAGATTAAATGCATCACGCCATCCATTTCTTGGAACGGATGAAAATATGCTTTTATAGCCTCATCAATCTCATCTTCGGAATGAAAACGGCGACCACGTAGATTTTTCTTGAGATTAAGAAAAAAAAAAGCCAAAAGTCACACATAGCAAGATCTGGGGAATAGGGTGGATGTTCTATCACTTTGATGTGTTTTTGTTTAAGAAATTCGACTGTCGATCTTGCCGTATGAGAAGATGCATTATCATGGTGAAGCATGAGCCCCTTTACATTCACTTCTTGAAGAATTTCTGGAAGACACTTAGTGGTGTACCAGTTAACTGTGATTGTCTTCTGTCCCTCCAGCTTGATAGCTTTGACCAGTCCCGTACTTTGAAGAAAACGGCATGCATTACTTTTTTTCATTACTCGTTTTCTTTTTCACCATTATTGGTTTGTGGGTCATATTCAAAGACCCATACTTTACTTTCTTGTAGTGTTGGAATGTCAAAAAACGGTATGTAAGTTTCATCACCAGTTATGATTTTAGAAATAAGGCGGTGTCCACCACCGTTAAGTAATTTTTTGGTTTCTTTTCAGATTCTGACAATCTCCGTTTTTTGGTGTTCTGTTAAATTATGGGGGACCCAACGACAAACTAATTTTTTCATATGCAGTATTTCATGAATAATTCTATGTATAGCTGTGGATCCAATGTTAAGTTTCATCTGTATCATTTGGTAAGTGCAGCGATTATCATCGACAAACATTTTTCGTATGGCCGATACATTTTCTGGAACTACAGCTGATGAAGACTTTCCTGTGTGCTCTTGATCCAGCAGAGAACTTCGACCTCTTCGAAATTCTGTAAACCATCTAAATACAGTATCACGAGATGGAACTTCGTCTCCATATTCTAGTTGTAGACGTTGAAGTCATTCTTCTTGATTTAACCCTCACTTTAAAATCATAGAAAATCACAGCGCGATAATGCTCTTGCGTCAGTTCCATTTTCCTTTCTTCCAAAATCTATTCTACGATAGCTAAATTGCAATTGTTGCCACAAATTATCGTCAGCAGCCCTAAAAGAGTTCAAATTTACAAATTTAATGAATATTTTTTTCCCTACGTTTGTCGTCTGCCACTGTCTCAAAAATTTCAGAGTTACCCTCGTATGTATATATATATATATATATGTGTGTGTGTGTGTGTGTGTGTGTAATAATAAGACCTTTTTTGCTCTTTCTGAATTCCCAACATAAGACTGACATATTGAATTGCCACTAACATTAATTAGCCTTCAATATTGCATTTTTTTCATAACAGCCACTTCAAACTTCTGTAATTTATCGATGCCCTCTCCGATTCTTTTTTTCCTATGCTCTTCAAGATACTGGCCAGAACACTTTTAGAACACTCGTCTCCTAGAGTTAGAACAGAACTGTTTAAATTCCTTATATAATCTGAAAATGAACTGAAGTAACTCAATAACTCAATAAACTTAAGTAAAAAACTAATAATAATTTTTCATTTCTCAGTACTAGAACCACATTTTCATAGTGCTCCGTTCGGTGCCATAAGTTAAGGTTCTGGTTCCCGGCCGTGACATGGATGCTTGTAGTGGTTTGGTGTCCACTTTAAACCATAGGTCACGATCTAATATGACTGTAGAGCGTTGGGCGTAGGACTGACAACCCTACCCCGTAAAAAGAAAACTTCTCCTGTCTTGAAATCTGCCAGTAGGCACACGGCTTTTCCCACTATAGGACTGTTGTGCCAAGAAAGAAGAAGTACATTTTCGAGCACTTTGCGACCACAACTTGCAACTGCTTTCGAGCTGCTATATATAGGGGTGTAGCTATAATATCTATATATAGGGGTGTAGCTATATTATCTATATATAGGGGTGTAGCTATATTATCGTTTCATACTACATATTATCGTCTATTCTGAAAGCTCGCCGAATCAAATAACCTGTTTATTTGTGCGAAAATAAAAGTTATTTATCGTTTATAAAAACAAAATCAATAAGCAATCAGTATCAACTTAGATGTAGGTCTTTTCTAGAGTTACTGACACCAGGATCGTAAACAGAATTTGTGCAAATAGCTTCGTTGCGAATCTGAGGGCATTTATCATGATATTTTTTTGAAATTTTGAATATGTAACCCATTATCGGATTAAGATCAAGATCTGTATGAATTTGTTTCCGTCTAACAAACCACGGAACATTAACTATACTGGCTACCTGTCTGTTCAGGGAACTTTGCAACTTTTGGAGATTTTTCAATGAAGTGGAAGCCCAGACGGAACAACCATAGGTGAGAATTGGTCGAAGAATCGATTTATTAATCTATGATCTTTCTTACATACGAAAACGCTAATTAAAGCGGAAATAATGAAATTAAAATGAAATAAAAGCAATTGTCTCTTGTTGCCTCAGTTTGTTACGTGAGTCGGATTTCCTGCCATGCATATGATTTTAAATTATGATAAAGTTATTTTATACTACACAAGTTTGTACTTATACTTGATATTTTATGCTATATAAGTATAAGAACTTACATAAGTAGAAATAAAAGCCGTAATTATAAAACAATTCTTGTTTAAAAAATTAAACCCAAGTTGCGGCAAATCTTTCACGAACATTTTGCAATCATCTGACATGATACAGGTTGTGATGTGTGGTAATTTTTAAAACTGCATTTGAAAAGATTTCATAAATATGTATACAAATTACAGTAGAACCTCTGTAAGTCGAACTTCAAGGAAGACGCCAAATAATTCGAATTATAGAGTTTTCGACTTATGGAGGATTTCGACTTAAGCGGATTTTGTATGTAAATATTCGACTTGTAGACTTGTTTAGAATCTTTCTAAATTATTTTGAGTTAGAGAGGTAAAATAAATCAATCGACAACAAAAGATTTGCTTCGCTAGAGTTCAAATGAAATCAATAGCAATAATAAGAGTTATAAGAATAAGAATTATAATAACAATATTTCATAGAATTGATAATTCTATTTATTGTATACTCATACATAGTTTTCTAAGAAACAATGGCGTGCATTGTCGGCAAATCCTCAAAGTCGGTGACTTATTTTTCTTCGAGCTATAGTCTCAAATGATCGAGTTATAAAGGTTGTAAAAAAAGATTGTAAAATCAAACATTGCTAATGTTCGAGATACAGAGATCCAATTTTTTTTTTTTTTTTTTTTTCCGAGTTACGGAGGGAAAAAATATATATCAAAATGGCTTGTGGGGATTGACTAAGTATTTCGACGTATAGAGGGTTGAAATTTCGAGTAACGGGGGTTTTTTGGCTTGAAGGGAAGGGAACAAAAAATTTTTTGGAGTTATGGAGGTTTTCGACTTAAAGAGGTTCTACTGTATTAGTTTTCAAATGACAAAAATAATGAAGACAGCTACCAATTGCATTGAAGAAATGATTATCAAAATAATATCATCCTTTTTAAACATAAACCAAAGAGAAATGAGAGTGTATGCAATTATGAACAGACAGATACTACACGACCTCCTTTTTTTTTTTTTTTCTTTCTAAAAAAATGTTATCGCCCTACCCCGTAGGGTAAAAGAAAAAAAAAAAAAGAAAGGGGGTGGGGGAATTAATCGCTTCTCTTCCCCTGGCCTCACTCTTCCCCACTAGAGGCAGATATCGAGATGTTTCTGACCTTGTTAAAAAAAGTTTCGGGAATATTTCATGGACTCGCTATCGTAACGCTGCTGAAAATGATAGTGGGTGCCATCCATCATATACTTTTTTTTTTTTTTTTTTTTTTACGTGCCTCAGGATTTGGGTGGATGCCCGATGACTTAATACTTGGTGGTTTTTCTTGAAAGGATTCCTTCTTTTCTCTTCACGATTTTTCGATAATTCGTATTGCTAATTACGCAATCTCTAAAATTTAGTTTTTCATTTTAGTATGGATGAGTGCAGAATCTCTTTGTTATAATATATTTTTTAAAGTGCCTCGTATTATTTGCACTATGGGTATGTTGCAAACGTCTCGGCCTCCATTAGACCTATAACTGCTTCAAGAAGTGAACCTCTTTTTCAGATCCATGTCAAAGCCATATCTAGTGTCGTATTCGGTTAATATGGAGTTGACTGAAAAACCTTCCGTTTAAAATCTGTAAGGTATTGAACTGAAAAAAAAAAATGTCCTGTCAGTGTAGTTTGTCTTATAAAGCAAAAATCGAGTTCCGTGATAGAACCTTGTGACTATTCATAATAATATGGCCATTAAGCGAGTAATTGGTTGACCGACTACGACAAATGGTTTGAATACATGCAGTATTTGACTGGGATGATTTATTGCCCGCTACGAGAGTGTGAGTTAATTAGCAGCGTGGGAAAGGTGAATGGCAGTGTAGAAATTGATGGAATTATATATTGTTTCTTGAAAAATGTAAGAGATAAACCCAGACAGTGAAGAACCTGTGGAAATTGTAAAATATGGGAAAAAAATTTTTTAACAACAATGAGTTGGGATATTACAGATTTAAAAAAAAAAAAAAATACTGGCAAAGAAATGTTTTTGGGAAACTATTTTTAAAAGAGTATTGTTTACTGCTATTTAAAAGTATTGTTGTTACAAATGAAATCAATTTTGAGTAGTTAATTAATGTTGATATTGCGTATTCCAGGATATGCAAGTCTATTTATAGTGTATTGGAATTCTTTTCATCAAATGTATTAATTTGTGTTGTGTTATGAATATTAATAATGATATCAAGAAAATCATCTTGAAGATTATTTATATTAGTCCCTCTTAAAATCTATTGGATAAATGTCATGATAGAGTTTTTGAAAATTCGGTTGGTTGAATTTCTTTTTAAAAGTAATTTTTAATTTTTTAATTTATTTCGAAGTAGTGTAATTAGCTAGTATTGATGAATATTTAGTTTCTTGTGGAATACCTTTAGTTTGTATTTAAAAATTCTCATTATTGTAGGTGCAGGGATTACAGATTTTTATCCAGTAATCCATGTTTACTTTTAGAATATTATAATAATCATGGTAACGTGAGTTTAAAGTATACTGGTGGCTTTTAATAGGAATACTGGTAAAGATATCCTAAAAATCAAAGGTATCTATAGAAAAGGTAAATTAAGGTATTTATAGAAAAAGCAAATCGAGAAAAACAAATCAAGATATCTATCAAAGGTATCTATAGAAAAAGGCAAATCAAGGAATACTATAGAATCTGTCTAAATCAAAGATGTCTGTAGAAGAAATAATGTTTAAAGAATCATTTAAATATTTTAAAACAGGTTTATTGCTGTTAATAATCCATGTTTATGGATCATGGTGACATTAGAAACGATATTAAGAAGATTAAAAAGTGCTTAAATGGTTTATCCATATATGTTGAGATACCACAGTTGATGAAGCGATAAGCTATTGGAGTTTTGTGATATTTTGGATAAATTGTAGCATAAAGGAATGTAATGGAGAGGTTGCTGATTTTAAAGTATTTGTTAAAAGCAATAATTTTTTTTTTAAGTGACCACTTTTTGTTTTCATAGATTTATATGTAGAAGTATTATTGAGTTCCCTGTCTAGCAAATTGAAGTATTGCAGCTTATACATTACGTAAGACCTTTATCGATTAGGATAATAGTAATTTTGTATTGCCATTATTAACTGAAGGTAGTAGATCTGGAAGAGTGGCATTGGTATTTTTTAATGAAGTGCAATTATATAATATATATCATCATCATCATTATCATATCATCATTGGCGCAAAGCCTTACGGTACTGCCTACTGACATTTCGAGACAGGAGATGTTTTCTTTTCATGGAGTAGGGTTGTCAGCCTTACATCCAACATTCTACAATCATATTAGACCGGAACCTATGGTGTAAAGTGGATTCCGAAACACTATCATGGGTATTGCACAGCTGAGATTCGGACCCGAAGCCTGGGGCATCGAGTGCCAGAGCGCTAATAAGAGATGGATAGATAGATAAATAGATAGATTGAGTGGCATTTATAAATTATTGGAGCTGAAATATTATTATTGGACATTATGATTTTAATCAAAGTCTAATATTTCTTTTGTCTGTGGTTTTATATTGTAATACAGTTAATAATAGAATATACTCGCAGTCAAGGAAGTGAAACAGAATAAGTTTCATGTAAAACTTTGCTATAACATAAAAAGTATATAAATTAACTCACAAGAAAGAAGCAAATTCTGTTGGTAACAGATTAAAACAGTTACTTTTAAAATTGTATTTCAATCGTGTTGTATTGTATCAAAATATCAAAATTGTATCAAAAGTGTAATACTTCTTCATCTTGACTAAATTGTCTCTGTTATGCTCGTGCTACTTGTATATGATAGTACAAAGAAACATTTGAATGAAGAATTAATAGCGAAATTGTATTAAATTTTATCATAGTATAAATATCTTATCTGGATATCATAAGAAACTAGATCTTTCAGGTACTGATATGGAGCAACGCTATAATAGGATGATGGGGCTTAACAGATCTGTTTAACTCTCCAAACATTTATCATGAGTCAAAAAGTGGTCTATATATAAATAATTCTACGGGATTTAAGGTTCTACAGCGTTTCGCGGAAGACAACTCGAGATTGGATCGTAGAGTCCCTGCTGCTACTGGTGCCGGTCCAAGATTGAAGCGAAAGAAATAAGAGAAAAATCTCTCGATTTAAAAGTGAAATTTCACTCAATCGAGAATTTGTCTCCCGTTCTTTTTCAGCTAAGGAGGTCATGAAATGCAGCTTTTCTTTTCGGTAGCGTGACAGTGAAAATTGCGTTCAGGGAAAATGGACCCTGCACTACAAATGAAATTCCCATTTTTGTTATTTCAGTATCTACAAAAAGGTTCTCCTAAAGGTCTAACTCATTTTCACATTTTAGTGTTCTGAGTTTTTATAAAATATCATATAGAAATAAGAAAAAGAAAAGAAAAGAAGAAGAAAAGATAAGAATCTGAGAAATATTTTATTAAAACAAAAATAGAAAGTCTATCGACATAATGTCTGTGTATAATTTTTTTACCATGTATAATTTAAGTGGGGGATACAAAAATCATAAAAGAAAACTTATTTTAATGTGTTAGTAAAAGTGATTACCATACAAAGAAAAAAAAATCGCACTTTTTTTTGTCTGTGAAGTTTTCTATTACTGAAAACATCTTTATAAGTATTTTCGTTTTCCTAGAACATAAGTTTTTAAGGTTTCTTTTTTCTAAGCTGGTGTTTGTATTCCCTTCTCTCTCTCTTCCTCTCTTTCTATCAATAAAAGATTTTATAATAAACTGTTTCAAAATTAAAAAACTTTCAGCATTGCTGAATAAGAAATTTTTCTTAGCAAATTTAATAGCAACTTAATTAGTAACTTCATAATAATAAACTGCCAGACTCGTGGCTCAGTGACAACATGCGCAGCTGGTGAGCATGAGGGCTGAGGTTCAATCTGCTGGCGGCATTGTTGAAGACACTGTTTCAAACACGAGACTCGATTGCGTTTGTAATATTCGGCATCTTGCTTCGTTAATCACGCTTGTCAAGCGGGCATACAAGCGGGGTATTTCTCTCTGAAATGCCCTCTCGGAAGTTACTGCCCTCCTTCTACAACGACTCGGAGCCAAGTTCGACTTCTATCTACAGGTGCTCCATCACAACAAAAAAAAAAAAAAACCCTTTTCCTCCATCCATGAGTAGACTATGGGGTATCCGTTTAGCTCTGCCGGACACTGAGGATTAGTCACAGTCATAGTAATAAACTAAATAAAATTGTATTTTAAACCAACATTTATGTTTTAGGAAATTTAAATATTAACATAATGGAATAGAGAGAAAATTACTTTATTTTTGAAAAATTTTATCTCTCTTTAAATTACGATTAATTGTATTGGATATAATTAACTAAAAGGATATAAATTAATATTAGTAGTAAAAACGAAATACTTATAATTTAAAATATTATAAATTCAAACTTGTCAGCTCGATCAAACCTATTTGACCTTCATATATTTATATTAATATTTTATTTGACTCTTACTACAACATAGTGAACACATATTTTCTTTTACAATTATCGAGAGACATGGAACAAGTCCAGTAACTGATAAAAGCATTACTCAAATCAGAACTCTGTATTGCGTGTGTCCGGCCCGTGTTTGATGAATGCAGGCGGCAAATGAAGCGCGACCGCCACTTTTTCTACACCCCGCAATTACATTCCACCCCCTTCCATCTATCAGTCGCGGGTGCCGAACATTTCTTTCCGGTTTGTGAGCTGTCACCGCAGGGCCCTGTCAATCCATCTCCGCCTGGAATTCCTGGCCACAAGGGATGCTCGCTCTTGAACAGTATGTGTGCAGCGCTACTTCCGGGAGGGATGGAAAAAAATTAGCAAATTACTAAGATCTTATTTATACAGACACTGTGAATAAAATTGTTGATTATCTTAATTAACAGAAACAAATTCATTCTGTATTATAATATTTTTTTTTTTTTTGTTGTTAATGTTGTTGTTGTTGTTCTAATGAAGCTGGAAAACACTTAGACAATTGTCTCCGATGCCGTAAGGCAAGCGCTGCACCGACGTTACTCACTTAGCACTACCCAGGAGGTGCGTGTAGCTTGAAGATAAACTACGGACGCGGAGTAACACTACCCCCGCAACGCTCTACGGTCATATTAGACCGGGACCTACTGTTTAAAGTGGATTCTGAACCACTACAAACGTACATGGCACCCCGGAACTCGAACCGGCACCTGTGGTACCGAGCGCCAGTGTCTAGCCACTCACTTGGCCATTCAGGCCCTTCTCTATTATAATATTATATTCATATTTCGACATTGCATAAATGCTCATAGAATTATTTAATATCTTGACTCCTTTGGCCACATATGTGGACATTTAGTTTTTATGATTATATTTACTATCATTAATAAAATGAACAAAAATTTGACAATAAATTATTCCCTACAGAATCTCTCAACAAGAAAAATGGAAATCGAATCTTATGGTTTGGCTGCACTGATAACGGCATTGACGATATACAGTGCCTGACTCGTAGTTCAATGGCAACGTGCGCCGCTGGTAAGCATTAGGGCTGAGGTTGAGTCCGTAGATGGTTTTGTTGTAAACTTTGATTCAAAAACGAGGAAAATCGTTGGCGTTTATGATGTATGAAAACAGGGTATTCTCCCTAAAAGCCTCATAAACGACACGTCGGACTACCTTGTGGATGAAGCTTTTTTCGGATTTTGGACTTGGTTTGCACTCAAGAGCCAAAACATTATGACCACCTAATAACCTAAGGGTACTCCATCACTAACATGGATTAATACCACCACTTAATCCCCGTCCCCTTTCCTTCCTACTCATCCAGAACAGTTCATTGCAAAATGTAGGGGTGGTCATGGATTTGGCTCTTGAGATGTTGCTGTCGACCAAGTGGGATAAGAAACAATACGATGTACAACTGTACATATATGAAAATAACAAAATAATATTTCGACTGGCGGTGTTGTTGGATTATTTGAACAAATCGTTAATATTTGATAAAAATAATACCAGGTATGTTAAATATATTTAGTTTTAATAATTAATAACCAAATAATAATCAATAATTTATGCCCAAATGTATGAAATCATTTCATTATAAATTACTATTAACACTCAGAAGTTGCAAATGCGGATTTTTTTTTTTTGTTTTTTTTGCATTTTTTTATTGTTTTTCCCATTTCTTATGCTTTTTGAATTCCTATCAATATAAAATGAATAAATCGTAATAAAACACAAAAAAAATTAAGTCTTTTTTTTTCCTCAGTATAAAAAAAATATTCGTCTCTGAAGAAGTTAAACAATAAATTTCTCAGGTTCCAGAAAATGGCTAAAGTTCTAGAAAATTATGATGGCTTTATAACCAACAAAATATATTTCTAATAATGATGTCGTGTCTATCTGAGTCAAGTTCATCACGAAAAAAAGGGTTATTAGTGCTTTAAAGATGTTGAACTTCATGTTTATCACGCAATTTGGAATGAATGTCCTCAGAGGCGGCATTTCAGAGATCGTATTCGCCCTTCTTCGCAAATTCTTAGAAGAATTTTCGGTCAACGGAATTTATCGTGGCTATCACCTACTTATATACAAAAACTTTATCAGTTTTAACTGATTTTGACCATTTTGAGGCTCAATGGTCAAAATCATCAAGCTCATTAAACTGCATTCTAATATAAGATACAAGGAATTATTTAAATTTATCAAACGTTGATTTTTTTCTTTATCCAGTGGAATTATGTATGAATTAAAGCAATTACATAGCATTTCTTTATGTGTTAGAATAATATTTAATATTTTTGGTAATGCCCCACACATAGTCCAATGATAGAGTACCAATAAATTCAAATTAATTTTTTCTGGTGGAATGCACTAGTGTCATTCTTTTAAACGATATGGAAAACGAGTAGATTCGATAGCTACTATAACAGAGTACCCATTCAAAATATCTGGGTTTCCCAAATAAGTTTCTCAACTGGGGAACAATCTCTGATATGCCTTCCGGGAAAACTATTAATTCCGTATTCAGTGAAATATGTTACTAGTGATTCCTTAAAAAGTACCCAACAAATTAGTTTTAGAAACAATATTGAAGGAATATCTCAAGTTTTCTTCAGGTTAAAAATATCTTTTTACATATCACGTGAGACCTACACCCAACAGTATCATATTAGACTCGGACGGCCAGTTTAAAGGGCCTTCCGAAAACATCCATGGCATCGCTAGGGACTCGAATCCGAAACCTGCGAAGCCGAGTGACTAGCAATTGATGGTGACTTACAATATAATATAGAATAATAGAAAGGGACTTACAAGTACACACCATAGAAAGTCTCTTTCTTTAAATTAAAGTGCATAGAGAGATGACTTTAACTTTTCATAAAATAATTTTCTTTCGTAGACATACAGACAAAAATTAATTAAATTATTAATTTAACAATAAAAAATTATTTATTTATTTATAACATTCTTTATTATGACTTATTTTTGAATTCTTAATTATTACTCAGCCACAAGCCTATCTAATAAATAACTATAATATCCTTAACAACTAACGCAATATAAAAATTATATCATTAATTGAATAACAAATTTATCATATAAGAAATGTCTTTAAAGATATGTATTACACTTGAATCGAATATTATATCAATATTTCCTTTTCTTTAAAAAATAGAACAAATTCTGATGATAGAAAAAGAAATGGAAAATCTGCATTTAGTGATAAGACATTTTATGTGAAAAGAATAGGCGTGAAATTCTAACAAAAGAGCATCATTCGAAAGAACGTTGTGTATTTTTATCCGAGTCCTTTACAGAAATCGCTTTGTTTGTGGATGCCTCAGAGAGTGGGGGGGGCTAAATACAGAAATCTCTCTTGTCAGCCCTCGAGGACGCCAAATGAGAATGAATTGCGGTGGAATGGCTCCTTTGGTAAAGTGACTGAAAGCAAAGTTCTGTACGGAAATAATGGACTCTATGGCAAACATCATATTTTATATTACATGATGCCGCAGCAAGAGTAATGTGCCACTGCGCTTGGTGCAACACCCTGGAGGATAGAGCGAAGTGCAGAAAAGATGGATACTTTTGATATGTGTCTAGATCTGATGATTCCCTTTGCCACTTTTGCTTAGGTTTGTATTGAAATTATGAGAAGCCTAAAAAATAACATGACCTTTTGTGATAAGAAGTTAGATTTTCGAAAAATCTAGCTTTGCTAAGAATTATATTTCCTCTAAAATATAATTTTAAAAATCATTTGGAAACCATTAAATAAATTTTCTTATGACATTAAATAATTTTTTTTTTTTTTTTTGATGCAACAACCTTATGAAAGGATGAAGTGCAGAAAAGATGGATACTTTTGATATGTGTCTAGATCTGATGATTCCTTCTGCAACTTTTGCTTAGTTTTGTATTAAAATCACGTGAGGTATTGTATTGATATAGGATACATGATAATTAATTGCTTAAAATTTGTTCATATTTGCGAATAATAGCATTTAAAATACTCCATCAAGGAAAAAAAAAATATCATAATGTATCCATGTGTTTATTTATTTACAAAAATAGATACGATTATTTGATACCGTGACTTAACTTTTACTTAGGTTTGTATTAAAATTATGGGAAGCTTAAAAGTCAAAATGGTTCTTTATAAGAAAAATTAGATTCGAAAATTCTATAGCTGAAATATAATAATAAAAATTATCTATGTTTAATTTGGAAAGCATTAAATAAATATTTAAAAAAATTTCATTGGGTAAAGTAGCGTATAATTTTAGTAGATGTATGTTATAGGAATTAATAACACTACCATTTATTTAACATGGAACATTTGCAAGTTTACCATAAATTAGTTTTAAACTGGAATTTTTACCGAGCTTAGTTTGAAAATAGGTTTTGTTTGCATTCGCAAGTACTTAATTTAAATTATTTTTCTAATATTCTTGATTTATTTTAATTTTCAACTTTATTTCCGCTCTCTAGAAAATTTCAAAAATGTGGTATGAATTGCATTTTTATTGCTAAAAGATACGATACAAGCTGTTTTTAACGGTAATATCTGAAATATAATAATTTATTGATCAAAAAATTTTTTCATATTTATAAATAATAACATTTCAAATACTCCATCAAGGAAGAAAAATATCATAATGTATCCATACGCGAAATCATTTACAAATATAAATACAGCTATTTCATACTATGACCATGCTATGACTTTTATGTTTGCATTGAAATTATGTAAATCTTAAAAGTCAAAAATGACCTTCTATGATAAGAAATTAGATTCAAAAAAGTCTATAACTGAAATATAATAATAAAAAATCATCTCTGTACAATTTGAAAAGCATTAAATAAATATTAAAAATTTTTTTCATTGGATGAATTAGCATGTAATGTTACTAGAGGTATGCTATAAGAATTGATAATATTACCATTTATTTAACATGAAACATTCGCAAGTTTACCATAAATTAGTTTTTAAACTGGAATTTTTACCGAATTTAGTTTGTAAATAGGTTTTGTTTATAAGTACTTAATTTAAATTATTTTTCTAATATTCTCGATTTATTTTAATTTTCAATTTTTTTTTTCCACTCTCTGTAAAATTTCAAAATGTGGTATGAATTGCATTTATATTCTAAAGTTTTTTTTAACTGTAATACCTGAAGCATAACAATTTAGATTAAAAATGTGTTCATATTTATAAATGATAACCTTTCAAATACTCCATCAAGGGAGAAAAATATCATAATAGATCCATATTCATTTACAAAAATAGACACGGCTATTTGATGCCATGAGTAAATTATTTAACAACAAAAAAGGCTACATAAAATATTGCTACTCAATATGTCATGATATAATAATAAATAGGAATGCCATTCATAACTGGAACCTAAACTGATTTGCTGCATAAAAACCCAATGACTGCTCAGAATTAGGGATCGTAAAAGGAAGTCTTTTAATGAATTTCAGAGTGGCTTCCAACCAGAAGAGGATCAGAACCTCTTTTTTGAAATGCATTTCCTGCAGAATAAAACTAAAAAATAAAAACTTAATAGATCTTGTAGGAAATAAACGTACTATAAACGAGAGGCTTTTGAATTTTTTTGAAAGATTAAGCTAATGAAATTAATCTAAATGACCATACACTTAATTAACTTAATGATTCGAGCGCACTTACCATGGAGAATAGCACCGAAAAAAAGACACTTCACAATCCATTTGGAGTGATTAACAGATGCATAAATAAAACCATTTAATAACAGGAGTCAACAAAAAAACTTCGGTCGTGTTCGTGTATTTTGAGTACTTTGGATGATGTAATTTATTGCATTGTTATTGGAATGTAACTGATGTTATTTTTTTGCTTCAGATGTTTTTTGTTTTTTTGTCTGTCTAATTTATAGAGACGGAAATTTTTAAATGAGTTAGGATAAAGCTGGAAATATAATTACAAACGTATTCGTCGCCCAAACTGTATTTTCTGCATTCAGAATTAAATACTTAACCTTAAAAATTTTAGTTTCAAAATAAAAAAGAAAGAAGATCATTTTTAGTTTTTGTTTCGATATTCAAACATATTTTATTACATGGTGGGAAGGAAGAACTTAAAAATTATTATAACGTTAATTCTAACGTGAAATATTACGAATTTTTGAAAATTTAGCAAATATTTTTGAGGATACATACATTTATTTATGATGATTTTTATCAATTACTTTAAATCATGATCATAATATTTATGATAGTTTTTATCGATTATTTAAAATCGTGATCATATTATTTTGAAGTGCCATAAACAAATTTAAAGGAAATAAAAGTAAAAACTTTTTTTTTCTTTGTTATTAAAAATAGTTCTTTAGTTCTAAAAGTTCTGTTCAAAATCAATTCAAAATGATTATGTAATATTTATACCAAGAATGCTATTTGAAAAACGTTTTCTATAAAAAAATTCTAAAAAGATCAGAATCCAAAAAATCAATGTTATTCGTTGGCACTTTCCCTGATTTTTGATTATTGAAATTTATCTAATAACAACAATTCTAAATATACAAAGAAAAAATATTTAAACTTTTTGTATTAATAAGTTTTTGGGGTCTGATGGTTTCAGTGTTCGTGCCAACGGTGCCATAGGTTTGTAGTGAGTCCCGGTACCGGTTTCATGGAAGTTTGGACGTGGTTCGAAGCCATTTTTTGTAAACCGTAAGTCTGCCAGTCTAATATGATTGTAGGGCAGGGTTGACAACTGGACTGATATGCTCTACTAAAATGAACCACTTCCTGTCTCAAAATCTGCCAGTAGACAGCCTTGGCCCACTATGGGTTGTAGTGCCAGGGAGTTAATTAGTAATAAGTTGTTTCATTGTTAATGTAGTAAAAGTTATTCCACTTCATTTGATAGACTAACTTAAATCATTGCATTAGAGACCGAATATATAAACAACTGTATTAGAAATGTCTTATGGCTTTTTAATAGTGAAATATGTAAAACAAGCATGTTAACACTTTATCCAAAACAAGTTTTCATATTTCTATGGTAAGAAAAATTCTATATGAGAAATATTTGCCGAAAATAATTAGAAAAAAAAAAAAAAATAGAATCTTTTAAAACTGAAATATCAGAATCGAACATTTAAGAATATAAGGGTTTAGATATCATTGCCATTTTTTTTTTTTTTTTTTTCTTCCGAAAGGTAAAAAAATTATTTTTGAGAGATTTTCTGATGCCCTTTTCAAAAAAAAAAAAAAAAAAAAAATCTTTGGCACATCATCTAAAAAATAAAAAGCAGGACAGGAGCAAAGATAAAAAAAAAAAAATCAGAATAACATCGTACGATGGGAAGGGAAACAAAAAATAAAAATATCACCCTTCCAAAAAAAAAAAAAAAAAAATGGTAAGAAAATCGTTCCAATAAAATAGTATTCGGAAGTAGGAAGAATAAAAAAGATAGATAATAATAATAAAAAAAAAGATATGCCAAAATCTCAAACGTGTTGAACCGGAGGAAGGGGGCGCAAATGTCGAAAAAAGTGTCGTCTGAGCTTTTTATTCTCTTTTCAGGACTCGGTTTGACAGATATTTAAAATGCAAATGTTGTCTTCTTCTCTCTGAGACCTGTCTTTCGTTTTCCAGCAGTGTATTTATTCCACAGCAAGCGGTGGCAACAAAGACCGCTGTCACACACAGCAAGCCCACGGAAAAAGGCGCGAGAAAAAAAGAATATTCCAAAAAGAAAAGAACAACCGATTAAAAAAAAAAATGGCGGATGGGAAGCGTAAATAGGCAGTTTGCTCGGAAGATTTGACTTCTTGTGATTTGAGAATTGCTCTAGGGCCGAACAATGACAAGTCAGGGCGCCCATTTTTATCTTTTATATATATATATATATAGATGGCATTCTTTTTTTTATATAATTCTTTTCAACGTCAAGGATTTGGTCGAATTTGCGACAAGTGTCATACGAATAGGGATTCTTTTTTTTTTTATATATATATTAAATGTCTAGAGGCAATAGGTATAGTTCCCCTGTATACACTTCAATCCAGATAGCGCGTCTTTTTCAAAGTAAAGAATTGCGTAAACAGCTTAAAGGTTTTGATGCCATTTGTTCCCCTAAATTCTCCTTCTTCAATATGACGTCAATAGAAAAGAATCTTTTTATACATTAAAAAATCTGTTGACGTTACCTTTGAAGTAAATCTTGGAAGAAGCAAGGGCATTTTCTTTTTTTCTTTATTTCTATTTTTTGCAATTATTTGTGAGAAGATCAAACCCCAAGGGATATATGTCTTTGATATTTACCATTCTCAGTTTTACTGCATTTTATTTCCTTGAATTCGGGGAGAATAATTTAGTATTTTGAGTTTGTTTATCATTACAATGATACAGAGAAATTTTTGTGTAGCTCCGAGCTAAATGCAAAATTGCAAATCTCGTAGAGAACAATATTGGCATTTTGGTTGCATACTTAAGCTTTGTATCATTTCTTATGAATATTATTTTCTGAATATTGATTTCAATTATTGTTATTTCACTAAGACTTTTTATTTATCATAAAAATATATCAAATTTATATAATTTTATCCAAAATTTTTCTGAGGAAACTAATAATATAAATCATCTTTTTAATTATACATGTCTTTAAATATTCTAAAAAATATTTTTTGTAAAACTAAATTTTTTTAAAATCACTTTCAACACTAACATTTGGATTCTAATTTCAGTGGTAAGAGAATTTCACTTTCTCAATTTTAATTTCACATTTACGCTTTCTTTCCAAAAATTGTCAAAAAACTTGTTCAAGATTTGACTGATCTTTTTTTTTTTTTTTCTTTATCAGTAAACGTTTCTCCATTTTGTATTGATTGAGATGCGACTAAAGCTAAACATGAGAAACAGAAGAGAAATTTTCTCAATGTGTTTTTCTTACCATAATTTGTAAACTTTTAACAAATCAAATAAACAAGACGATACTAAATACTTCTTCAATGGCACAACATGGCAGTTGTAAACTCTGGCAGTTGATACCATACTTCAGATTCCAAAACATGAGATGTTGTTTTTGGTTCGGAACCCACGTTTTATTGTTTTATGCTTGTTTTAAAAATGTTTTTGAATGGAAATGACAAGTAATGCGTTTAAAATTGATTATTATTGAATAGTAACTTTTCAAAGACACTAGCCCTAAGTGGGCCAAGGCGTCTGCCTACTGGCAGATTACGAGCTATTTTTAGTGTTTAGGGTTGTCAGCCCCACTCCCAACGCTTTACCAGTCATATTAGACCACGACTTAGTGGCGCCTAAATGGGCCTGGCGCAATGGGTTTTCGAACCACATAAACATCCATAGCACCATGGATGTTTATAGTGGTTCGAATCCACTTGATTCACCGAGCGCCAGAGCAATCGAGTCACTCACACCATTCCCAAACTGTAAAAGAAATAGCTCTAGGCACAGTGTTGTGGTGCTTGTAATAGAAAAAATTCACAGACCGGGATCTAGGTTTCGAAATATACTTTCTATCCTGAAGATTCTTATGCCAAACATTGTTCATATATTTATTGTTGTATTAAAAAACTTATTTATTGTTGTAAATAAATTTTTACAGCCAGATGAAAAAAATTCCATCCTTGGTTTGTAAATATTATTTAAAATTAAATCAAACAGGACAACAAATAACTTGCAAAAAATTATAAACAAAAAAAAATTAATTTCATTTAATAATTAAAATAATTATTTTTTAAATTTAAATAATAAAATAATTAAAATTTAATTCATATATGTACCTTTTTCTGTGTATTTTGAAGTTTTCGTAAACAAATCTGGAAATTGTGGTTTTGTTGAATAAAAGTAAGAATACTTCTGAAAATAAAATAATCAAATGGATAACCAGTCTTTTTAAATAAATTAATACAATTGTGATTTATGTCTTGTTTTTAAAAAACAATTTTTTTCTCATTTTTATATTACTGTTTTTGTTCAATAAAATATGAAATACAAATTAATTTTTATTTCACTTAAATCAATAGAGCTGAGCGGTCAATGAATTGTATTAAATTATATTTCCTGGTTAAAAACTCGACAAGGAGAAAAAATGTGTTTGTGTTTATTCAAAGGAAATATACTATAAATCATAGGGGGAAAGTTTTTCGTTAAGGTGACAAGATAAAAATATGTGAACCCCGTTCGCCAGCAGATATTAAACTTGGAAATATTAATTCAAAATTGTGATGACATCGTAGCGCCCGATTAGCTGTCCAGTGGCAATGTGAGCAGCTAGCTTGCAGGAGGATTCAGGTTCGAATCCTTCGGCGGCATTGTTGTTGTCAATGCTTCGGAGAGTTATTAGCCATTATAATAATGTGTGTAAACCATCTGTCATCGATAATCACGCTGCCTGTTGGGAATTTTCCGGTTTTTATCTATATTCAAATATTCAAATGTGGATCAGTTACCATTAAAAGTCCACCCAGAAAGCAATGCCCTCTCCTAAATTTCATTGGTGGTCTGCTCGATATTCTGTTCTCCCTCAACTTTCTAATAGGTAGGGGACTAGATAGCCCTAGTTGCAGGAATGAGGGGTGAAGGAAAGGTGCATCGAGCACGCTTTCCTGTGGTAATATTGAATTTAACTACCATTAAACTAACGATGCATACTGTAGGTGATGGGGAATACTTACCATTCTACTAGTGAATGACCTCAGATCAAGTGTTTGTCTTTCTAAATTAACAACAGTATTAAATGGAATCTAGGCAGATAGAAAAGAGAAATGGCCTTGAACAATAATATGCTGATTAAGCAGAATGGAATTTAGACGACTTTGTATTCACAAAATATGAAATGAAACGTAAATTTTACGAAAATGAAAATAACTGTTATGATTCTGTCCCTTTTAAAAATATATTCATTAAGATATGTTTTTCTTTATATTACATAAATATTTATGCTCAATATTGATAATGAAAGCTCATCATCATTGTTATTTCACTGAATATTTTAAACTTCTATTCGTCTTAAATATTCATTCATCATAAAATGTTTACCATTAAAAAAATCGGAAATAATTTGAGTAATAAATACTATTTTTTTTTAACAGTGGAGGTACTTTATTTTTACATATATCAAATTTCGATATATATAATTTTTAAACAACCATAACAGTTATGCTTATTATAGATTGAAAATCACACTATTGATAGAAATTGGGCTAGGAATTTTATTTGGGAAAAAATTTTACTTTACTATTTAGCAAAACTAAACGAGACAGTAGTACTAGTTTTGATCCACTGAAGCTCGAGAAATAAGTTCTCGATTTCACTTACTAGATGTTATTATTGCAATGCTGCGATTTCAAAGAAAAATAACTAAAGTTGATAATTTGTTTCTGAGTTCATTTATTTTCTATTTTTTTTTTTTTAAAGCTTTTGCTGTCTAAGTTCATAAAAAACCTTCATAACCTACATTTTATCCATTTTTTTTCATTAGAATTTAACAAATTTAAATAATCAAATTAAAGCCCGTCCCTGACGGTTTAGAGATAAACAGACATATTAGTTTGCACCTTCTAGAAATAATTACTTCAGTAAAAAATTTTTATTTAAGAAAATTATTAATGAAAAAAAAAGGGCGAAAGAGGAAATGAGACTGCGTGAAGTTCACTTCAATGTTTCCCTTCCAGTGCTCCTTTAAAAGAAATTTATTTGAAACTTTTTCATACATATATTCGATAATCTTTTAATATATAAAGATAATAACTTCACCCAAGTATTGCAAGTGTTTTAAAAGTGCAAGCCCAACTCGTGGCTCAGTTCCAGCCGTTGGTGAGTATTAGGCCAAAGTTCAATCCGCTAGTTGCCCGGTTGTAACACTGTTTCATAAACTAAGGGGACTCAATGGCTTTTGTGATAAAAGTTGACACGGTGGAGTTTTCTAACGAAAAAAAGTCTTTTCTCCTATTCAGTGACTCTGAGCCAAGTCAGATTATAAATATGGGTGCTCCATCCCAACAGAAGCTTTCTTTTCTCCTATCCGTGAATAAACTACTTTAACTGAGATTAGTCAAAAAAACTTTGATAAATGCATTTTTCTTTCCACCACATACGTTACATTTTTAATCTACATTAAAAATCTAATTGGCAAAAATTTGAATTAGTTATTTTTAGA
The DNA here is from genome assembly GCA_021605095.1 of Caerostris extrusa. Classification (NCBI taxonomy): domain Eukaryota; kingdom Metazoa; phylum Arthropoda; class Arachnida; order Araneae; family Araneidae; genus Caerostris; species Caerostris extrusa. The sequence goes on along the minus strand of BPLR01013757.1, from coordinate 141,637 downwards.
AATTATATTGCTAACAAATTAATGCTTTGTAACAGTAATTTGTTTTTATTCCAGCTCCAATGTTAACTGCTTAGGGATATTAAAATTGATAATGTTTAATAAATCTCTTAAAATTTTTTTTTGTATTCATATTTCATTTTTGAATTAATATTTTTAATAACATTTGTCAAATAAAATATATCATGCTATTTTAATTCTAACAACGTCTCTGATTATAAATGTTAGTGACAACAAAATTCAACAAAATATGTGAGAAGACGAATAGAAAGAAAGATTGTTTCTGCAACATATGTCAAATTTATTCTTTTATTTAGTACGGATATTCCCAGCTTTTACCAGGATAAATTTAAAATAACATATCAAGGACATCTTATGTAAATTTCTCACTCATTTCTAGCTTGGCTATACAGGTTTTTTTTTTTTTTTCTCACAGATGACACAAAAAATTAGTCATTCATCTTTGAATATGCTATAAGAAAATTGTTTTTGTTCTTTCTTACAGTTCTTTATAACTAGTATAAAAATGGAATTTTAAGATGGCAGAGGAATGGAGAAAGATTTGGGATCTATGTAAGAAAAATAAGAACAATATTATGATCAAAATTTTTCTCATTAGTTTCATAGCTTAAATAAAAACATAAAAACCAACAGTTTTTCATAAATAGTTGATTTTAATGTTGATTAATTCTGAGCAATTTCAATTTGGTGTCTTTGTTTTTAAATTATAATTAAAATTCTAATATTTAAAAAAATGGAAATTTACCAAAAGTTTCAGTAAAAATAAATATATTATTTCTTTTTAATTAAAGATCCATATTCTAAAATGTTATATTTTTATCATAATGTCAGTCATAAATATTCATCTTTATTCTCATAATTTTTTATTTGTAAATCATAAAAATTTCGACAAATAGAATGCATAATGCATTTTACTCAAAATTAGGTTTATTGTAATATTTGGTTTAAGATATAGTTCATAATATATTTTTGACTTTTAATTTATTACAAATTTCTAACTGATGGCACAATTTGACTTTAGTAATGATAGAATTAGTAAAAATCATTATTTTAATACTAGAAGAAATTTCCCTCTAACACGACAAAAAATGTCTCATCTTAAACATAGATGGCAGCACCAATACCAAATACGATTTCATTGTTCTGCATACAATGAATAGAATTATGAACACATAAAAATGACTTATTGAATTAAAAACATCATAATGAAATATAATAATTTTTATTATTAATTTATATAACTATGTAATCATTTGAAATAGTAGAATTTGAATGCAAATTCATTATGAAAATTATTTAGCATATTAAGTTTACATGCCACTAGGATTATTCACAAAAATATACTAAAGAAAACTAGCTATTTCTATGAATATGATATAAATGTAGAAGGCAATAAAATAGGGCAATAAATTATTATTATATTGCAAATATACAAATTTAAAAATATTACTTCAACGCTTTACAATTTAGGTAAAAATATACAATCAGAAAGATATTACTTTTGAATTTGAAAGTTAAATACATTGCTACACTTACTTAATATAGAACGTAAATTGTTGCAATACAAATATTACATAGGTGTTTAAACTTTTGAATGAAATTAACAATTGGCAAAAATTCCGGCAGATGAATCCGCTACGAAAATGAATGTTAAAGTTTTGAAGGAGATTGAGGAGAAATTTTTGATGCAAGAGGTTGATGATTTATGTTCTTTTTTTTTTTAAATATTTTTACGGTATTTACAAAACTATCAATAAGCAATCCTCATTGACTCATTGCGTCAACAAATTAAAACTAATTCACTGAAAAATCTGATTTACAGCACTAAAACGAAATATCAAAAATTTATTTTAAAATTCTAATTGGTAACAAATATAAAGTGATTATTCTGGACAGTCTGTGAGCCTTAAAAGAGCAGTACAGAAATCAGAGAGCAACTCATCGCTCTTATACAAGTAAACATAGAATGAAATATATTGTGAATGTGAGTTTTGAGTATTGCAATACATAATGTTTAAATTCTTAGCAACCACTTCCTTTGAAAACTTTTGATTTATTATTATTATTATTATTCTTTCTGGTTGGTAAAAGCATACTGTGATTCGTTGTTCAAAATAAATTATTTTTTAAAAACTGTTACATACGGATTTGTAAGGTATTATGAATTAGATAAAATCAACTGGTGAAAATATTAGTGAATATATTCTTCTTCATTGGCACAACAGTCCCATGGTGGGCCAGGGCCGTTTGCCCACTAGCAGATTTCGAAACAGGAGTTTTTTTTTTTTTTTTTTTTTTTACGGTGTAGGGTTGTCAGCCCTACGCCCAATAGTCATATTAGACCGAGATCTACGGGTTAAAAGTGGATTTCGAATCATTACCCAAACATCCGTTGCACCGAGCGCCAGAGAGCTAGCCACTCGGCCATCCGGCCCCAAGTGAATGTATAAGACAAAAGCATAACATTCAGATATTGAAAACGTTTGTTATATACAGTAATGTAGTACTGTTGACAGTGGGTTCCAGCAGATGCTAGATTATAAAGTTTAGCCAAATGTAGCATTATAAAAAATTAGACGATGTTATACCATAAAGATTAAAAATGGGGATGTTTAAAGGTTAGCAGTTATATAACTGTAAGATTAGGACTACATCAAGTTGCAACAATATTGAGATATAATTTTAGTTAATCAGTGAAAACATATTGCCTCCAGTGATACAACTCCAAATGTTGGGCAGTTTGATGATATATAATATAAGTCAATGACAATCGGTTATGACGGTGTCTTAATCCATGGATTGAATTTCTCAGCACTAAAGTCCATGTTGGACTATAAAAAGTCCATGTGGACTCCATGCCTCCTAATACACGGATACAGCCATCAAAATTTTGAAAGAAAGTAGAAATCGTTTTCAAAAGAAGTCTCCTGGATATACGCACTGATCTAAACTATCACAAATTTGGCAATAACATGTTGACAAATTTCTCGTTTAGAGCTGAAAGCATTTACGGTGAAAAACAATTATTCAAACTGGAAAGTTTCTCAGAATTTTATACTCGTAAACAGTAAGGAATTTTATTAGTAGTTGAAAAGTCATTCAACTTGTGTGAGGATAGTGGACTTGTGGTTATTGTTATCACATTCATGTGTGATTTTCTATTTAATTCTGTATTTTATTTTTCTGTATTATTAAATATTCCATACGTTTTAATAAAACTTTGCTTTTGTTAGTAAATCTGATTTTAAATTTAAGGACTTAATTGGATAGGTTTAAGGACTGTGAATAACAAAATTAGAAAATTCTTGTTTTGAATAATACATAAAAAAATATATAAGACACATTTAATAAAAAATACTTTGTAATAAAAGAAATCGACTAAAATATCACTGTGATTTTTTTTTTTTTTTTTAGTCACTGGTTTAAATAGGTAAATACGCTGGTACACTGGTACGAATAAATAAATGTAAAAAAAAATAATTAATTAAATTAATGCAGTGGTTGAAATTAAAAAAAAAATACATTTAACATTGAGACTGATTTATGGGATTTTTATCATTTTTATTTTTACTAGGACATTCTGTGAGTATAAATTTCATCGAATTTTTGCGAATCGTTATCGAAAGCGTGACTGATTGTAACTGCGACAAGATATCAACACTAGTCGCAGTTATGTAAGTTGCATAAAAAAAACCCAAGTTTTTAGCAAATAATTATATAAACCTAAAAATTGAGGAATGAATAAATACTTCCACAGAACTAGAAATGTTATAAATCTAATTTTATCATAATTCTAAAAGGAAATTACGTTTGTGAGTATAAATTTTTTTCCTAATTTTTACGATTACTAATGACAGTTATATATATATTTTTTACAATGTGTTTTATGTCTTAATTAGAATTGTCACTCTTATACAAATATTAACAATGTATACCATCCTCTAGTTTGTATGTTCCGCGTGTGGTTTATCTATTTATTTATTTCAATTCCTCAATTTTTAGATAACACCTTATTAAAAAAAAAAAAAATAACGTGTTTGTATTATGCATTACTAAACATGAAGGCCAATAAGAAAACCACCTGATTCTGTAACCCGAACCTGAACCTGTCTCTAATCTGCCACCTTTCGGGAGGCTGACCCAATAAGCAATCTCTGAAGCAAAAGGAAAATCGGTTCGCATTTTTGAGCGACAAAAGAGAGCTTTTGTCACCAGACACCCTCGTGACGCCGTCTCCATGGAAACGGATTGAGGGACCGACCTATTTAGTCGCCTGTCAACCGTTGCGCCTTTTGATGCCCGTCCGATGCCCACTTCCGTCGATCTTGGGGGTTGCCAGGATCTCCGCGGTTAACCTCGCTCGGCTTTTTGGCGACGACTTAGGAGGTTTGGAGTGGCAATTTATGGTTAATGCTGTAACTTTAGCTGAGGACGTAGAAACTTTGTAGGAAGGTGATTATCATTTAGCAATAAATGAAATACTTAATACAGATAATATATATATTTTTAATTAAGTAAAAAGTAATATTTTGTTTCACAACTTCGAAATTTTATTGAAAAAATAAAACTAATTTCAGTTAATGATTAAAAATTTTCTAGCTAGATCATTTATAATTAAGTAACTTTAATTTTTAATTAAATTGTGAAATGCTGTTCTTTTTATCATCCTTATAAAATGTTTATAAAATTAAACAGCACATAATAATAACTAATATAATTGAAATATAGAAATAAGAATGATATATGATGTTATTGAAAAAATAAACTAATTACTATGATTAAAAATGTTCTGGCTAAATCATTTATGATTAAGTAAACTAATTTTTTTCATTAAATTGTAAAAAATACTGTTCTTTTTATCATCGTTAGAAAAAATATTAAATATATTGGGATTATTATTACGGCATTTATAAAATTGCGAATTATTTAGTATTTAAAAAATAAAACTTTTAGTTTATTTATTTAAATTTTCAAATAATCTGTAAGTCTAGTTTACGTAACTTTAAATGCTAAAATCAAGTTTGAAAAATATCCTTAAACCCTTATAAATAGATATTACTTGCTTTATTTATGAGTTCACAGAATAATTAAATTATATTCTGCGAACTCATGAGGCCTTCACCTTGGAACATATAATATAACATCTAATACCTTTTACTTTAAGTAACCTCAGTGACCATTTCTAGATACGCACAGTTGATTGTTGATAGCAGAACAAACCATATTCTTAGTTCAAGGTGTTAGCGCTTTTGGTTCAACTTACACCTGAGAATCGCTTTTTTTTTTTTTTTTTTTTTCTAAAAGAAAATTGACCAAACACAAAACACACTCCAACATAACGGACGCTGACCTGCAACACCCCATTACGATGTGCAAATACCCAAACTGAGATGGATTTGCAAAAGTTAAGTGAAAGAGTGGAGAAACACATATCGCACTAGTAAAATAAACATTTTTTAATGGTTTAATTTTTTTTTTATTTCATTTATATTTATATATTTTTTATATTTCAATTTTAGTGTTATATATTTCTTTACAATGTGCATTTAGTATCATTATTATTATTATATTATCTATGTTTACATGTAAGAATAATAGTAAACACAAAAATAATAACTCATTACGTTTCAATTTTTTTACACCAAAAAATGTCTATAGTGGGTCTAAATCTGATATGGGGATAGATGATTTTATATGCGACCTGCGCAGTTAGGATGCATTTCCACAGTGGCCAGCAAGATAATCTTGGTCGGCCACCCTTGATTAAATAATTCACTAATATAAAATTGCCTTAAAGGATCGTCTGGTGAAAGCAAAGAACAATTTTTCTACGAAGTGAAAATGAGATTTCTCAAGAAAAGAAAATCATTTGGTATTTCATAGTTTTTTATTTTTAAGAATGCTAATTATAAATTTTATCACTAACCTGCATATCGGTCCGGCCTATTATTTACTTCCTTTTTATTAAATTCCTAATATTAGTTCGCAATCTCCCTATATATGTCTTGTTTAAATTTCAAACGTTAATAAAATACTTTTTATTTCTCCACTCAAGTTAAAATACGTTTTTTTTTTTTAACTTGTAGTGGATGACACTGGATGTTAACACAGTTTTTTCAAATATTAATTCATTAATTAAGTTTAATTCATTAATTTTAGTTTTTTAGATTTAAGTTGCATGTGTATCTAATAATAGATGGCGCCAGATGTAAGAGGAAAATTTCAACTTTTATTTGTAAAAGACTTTTCTGCAATAGAGTGAAAAAAAGTAGGAGTTGACTTTAAAAACATTTTTTTTTTTTTTTATATTACTTGTAAATAAGTAAGTTATCTGTTTCTTTTCTCGTTTTCTTATTCTAATTATTTTAAAATTATATTCATTTATTTATTTATTCTTGTTCGGATTCTTTATTCATTTGAAAATAAATAAATCTAAAATATCAAACTCGTATTCGTAACATGCATCAAAAAGGAGATTTATGCGCCAATATGGCTGCCGTCTATGAACGATGTCGAGCAAAAGATGTAAGGGGGGAGTGAGAGGGGTTTTGGAATTAGGGGTGCAAGGGGGATTGAAGAGATTGAAACAGACAGGGAAAAGGGGTGCAAGAGATTTAGCGGTATTTGTACTAAATAGCGTTGCGGAAAACCAATTTCCTACCTAGAAACCGTCTTGCGTATTCTTTGGTATTGTAATCGTTTACCAATGAGAATATTAAAAATATGTTTGACTAAAATTTAGTTAAAATTAAATAATATTTTATTTCAGATAAATTTCAATCGTTTAAAAAGCATTTTTTCAGGAAATGGGCTTCATTTTTTATAAAAATATACAGGAATATCTTTTTTTTTTTTAAATAGGATAGAAAAAAATTTCAATTCGATGGCAAGTGAATTAAAATGATTAAAATGATAAAATGAATTAAATGTTTATTTTTCTTAATAAATATAGGAAATAAATATTTTTTTTTCCAAATCTTGTTTTGTAATGAAAATAAATAGAAAAAGATAATACATGAATTGTAAAAGAATGACGAAAATTTTTCAAGCAATCAAATCGATATTCTGATTGTTAAAATTACAGAAAATACTTAAAGGACAAAAAAATAAAAATAATAATAATAAAAAAATTCGATAAGAAATTATTCAGATGCTTCGATAATCGAAAGTTGTCAGTAATTTTATTAAAATGCCAAAAATTTATAACATTTTAATTTTTTTGAATTTAAAATTTTATGTCAACACAGCAGAATATTATTGGATTGTAGGGGGAAAAGTATTAGTTGCTGAAATGATTTTCCCTGCCATTAATTTGAAATCATAATAAATCAGCGAACATAATTTATGAAAACAAGACCTTAGCATAAAATGGGGGAAAAAAACATTTACAAATTTAATTTTCTACAGTTAAATATTCCTCTAGAATGTCAATATTTAAATAATTAATAAAATAAAAATGTACAAAATAATCTAATTTACATCTACACACATAAAAGATTAAAAATGGGGATACGAGACTCCAAACAATGTTTATTTCAAGAAATTTTTGAATATTTAATTTATAATAGCGTGAAATTAAATATACATGCATGCAGTAATAATAAGCAATAATTTATTGTGATATAGGCAAAGAAATATTAAATTTGAATAAAAAACAGAGAAATTTCTCAAGAAATGTATCAATCATGAAGAATAGTAATTGAGAGGAACAAAATAATAAGAAAGTAAGAAATAAACAAAAAAATGGAAAAAATAAGCTAATTAAATATTTGCCTTCTTAAATTTAAATCCTGAATTTGACAACTTGATATAGCATAGTTACAAACAACGTGAAATAACATAAATATTACACATAATGGAATTTAATTTTATGTAAAACATTCTATAGTAAAAAAATAGCTACTCAGATTGTAAAAAAATGCCATTTATTAAAAACTATTTTCTAAAAATATGTCTGCTATATTATGTAATTATCATCTTACAAGCTATTTATTGGTAGTATTTTAATCATTGTGTTAATACTTTAAGAACTACTAATTAATGATGCATTTACTTAGGCATGTATATGTCCTTTTCATTTTTATAATAGGGCAAATCAATAATATAAAATATTAGGAATTTTTCTCTTTTGGTGAAAAATTTAATTAATTCAATTACAAACGATGGCAAAATCGAGGAATAGGAACCGTTGGGATGTAATGTCAAAAACTCTTTTCGCGAAAGTGCGCCAAGTGTAGTGAATTGCAAACAGTTGAAGATACCTGGGTTACCACATTTGGCGAATATATATACATATATATTTAGTATCATGATATTTTTACATACATGATATTTTTATGGTTATCATTTGGGCCAAATCACAAAAATAGGGGTCGTTGGGATTTGACGATTTTTTATGGCTCCAACATGGCGATAAGTCGCCAAATGTGGCGAAGTGTTTTTCAACTATTTGAAATTCACTACATTTGCAATTACAATCCTATACTTGGCGCACAATTTTTTGACATTATTTGACATCACATCCCAATGGCCCTTATTCTGCTATTTTACCATCATTTGTATTTGAATTAATTAAATTTTTCACCACAAGCTAAATATACGAATATATATGAGCAACATTATTTCAATAACTTTGACATGAATATTTAACTGAAGTATATTAATATTTTCTTCATAGTTTTTTTTTTTTTATTTATTTATTCTTTGAGTAACACTTTAGAGAAGAAAAAAAAAAAAAATGTCAGAATGAAAATCATTTTACAGTCAGATCCTGAGATCCAATTCCCCTCTAATACACTTCCGCGAAAAGCGATCTTAAATGAAATTTATCAACTCCATTTTCTATCAGTAGGATTCAATTTGATGTTCACCCCTCCGACCACCCTCACATCTGCGCTTTGTACGATTAAAAGGACCAAAGGAAAAAGGGGAGGTGATCCAAGGGGTGGAGCTGGTAGTCTCTCATAATAGAATCAGAGAGAATCGGCTGCCTCAGCAAGAAAAAAGAAATAAAGAACGAACCGGGAACGATGCTATCGACACCCCTTCTTAATGAAATCATTGATGTGGCTTTCGCGCCTCCGTGGCTCCAGCCACCACTCCCCATCCCCCTAATAAAATGCTGCGGTCAACCCTTTGGCTTTTATGTCCCCTCTTATGCATCTGAGGGCAGGGAAGAGGCAAGAGTTGAGTGGTGGGGATGGAGTGATCAAATTGTTCGCAAACTTGAACTGCAAATTGTTCTGTTCCAATGGAAGATTGTCAGGATTGATTGTTTGATGGAAACGACTCATTTTGCATCGTTTTTGTTTACTTTATTTTATTTTTACGATAAAGTATTATTATTAATGAGTTCTTATAATTAATCTATTCGAAAAACACAAAAATGCAATAACATCAAAACTCAAAAATATAATAACATCAAAATTAAAAATTAAAAATAATTAATAATATGCCCAAATTATATTTTTTGAGTTTTGATGTTATCTAAAAATATAATAATATCAAAAATTCAAAATTAAAAATAATTATTAAATTATACTCAAATTATATTTTCGAGCTTTGATGTTATTATATTTTGTTAATTATTTTTAATTTTGAGTTTTGATGTCATTTAAAAATATAATAGCATGTTAACATGAAAAATATAATAAATGTTATAAAAAAAAAAATTTAACGTAAAAATGTTAATGTTAAATGTTAACATAAAAATATAATAAATGTTATAAAAAAATGTTAACGTAAAAATGTTAATGTTAAATGCTAACATAAAAATATAATAAATGTTGTTATATTTTTAAATAACATCAAATCTTAAAATTAAAAATAATTTGTAAATTATACTCAAATTATATTTTCGAGTTTTGATGATATTATGTTTTCGAATTTTGATGTTATTATATTTTTGATGTTATTTAAGAGTATATGAGCATCAAAACTCGAAAATATAATTTGAAAATATTTTGCAATTATTTTTAATTTTGACTTTTGATGTTATTTAAAAATATAATAACATCAAAACACGAAAATATAATTACATCAAAACTTAAAAATATAATTTGAGCACATTTTATTTATTGTCACTACGAACAAATAACTGTCAAATTATGAAATACAACTTTTAAAAACCCTTCAATTTGAAAATGATAAATAATCTTCCAATTAAATATTTTCGAGGCTTATGAAATAATTAAAATATGTAAATAAAGCTACAAATAAAACAAAGAGTAATTTAGGCTCCTTTTACTTATTTATCTTACAGTATTTCAGCTAAATTTATTTAACTAAATTTTGTAATCCATTTTATTTATTTAACTACTTTAAAAAATCGATTTAAATAAATAATTTAAGATCATTGCAAAAAACTAAGAAAACTGCAAATGAATTTATTTTTTGAACAATGAATTATTTTGTAAATCTTATGTTAGTAGTAAAGTGAATGTTTAATTTCGTGAGACGGATCAAACTGGTGGATATTACATTAGATTCCCAACTAAAGGAGTCTGGTATGAAACCCACTAACCGAAAAATTTAGTGTCTATGCCAGGAATGCTTAGTACAAATTATATAATTTTTATTTATATTTATAAATTAAACATAAAGAAATCAATAAGCTCCAGGCATACTTGTAATCTCCAAATTAAACCACGATAACATGAATAATAATTACTACAGGTTGGAAAATTCTCTCATTTTGGAGGGAAGAAGAAATACAATCCCCCCCAACTGTTTCATTTATTCGAAGCTAACTGATAATACAATTTTAGAAAATTAAAAAAAGTTTTTTTAGTAAACATCTTTCACAATTATGTTCATGTAAGTTAGTACCTTTGTTGCTGAATACATTTTAATCATGTTGTCACTCTAACGTAATTACGACGACGACGACGACGACGACGACGAATTTTTAAAAAACGATTCGACGATTAATAAATCCGACGACGAAGTTTCTTAAGCTTTAAGCCCAATGATTAGATAAAAAAGGAATAATATATTATTCATATATATATTCATATATATATATATATGAATATACATACATAATTATTTTTAATATTATTAGTATTATAATTTTTAAATATGGAATAAAAGTTTAAAAAGTTATAAAAAATTAATAATTGATACGTATGTAATAAATATTTAATTTATATTTAAATATCAAATAATTGGACACCATGCAGCTTAGTTGATAGTCAGTTAGACTTAGTTTGGAAAACCAAGTAATAATAATAATAATAAATAAATAAATAATAAATAACTTACTGGGTTTTCTTGTTCATTTCAAAAACCACTCAGATACTGCCCTTGGAAATGTTCATGTTAAATTGCAAAAACCCGAAGACCCATTGAGTTGAAAAGCATTTTAAAGTATCTACCAGCATTGAAAATTCCTAAGTCAAACGCGTAACACACACACATACATACATACACAGTATATACTATATATATATATATATATATATATATAAATAAAATGACTAAAAAGCAATAGAAATTCACCAATACAAGATTCGCATATACATTAAAGTATTTCAATTAAAATCATTACGGTTTTATAACACAACTTCCAAAAAGCATTCCTTATTCTTCCTTTAATTTTGACTTTACCTTTCTTGTCAGTAGCAAAGAATTACAAATCAAATGTCTTCGCGAAATAAAATCGTAAAATACATTTCCGAATGTAAGAAATAAAATATACGAACCGTTTACTTTCGGAAAAAAATATATATAGTGTCAACTATCCCCTTTGACAAAGGTTGATATCGTGCAATCAATCGAAAAGAAACGAAAATAAACTACAAACATCGAACACCCTCCCCCAGAAAATAAAGATGAATCGAAAGTTCTTATTTGGCTTTAAAAAACGATAAATGACTATCCTCTGGTAAAACTGGAACATTCTTTCAGTTTATTAACAACATCTATTATTTCTGTGGGGTTTTTTTATGGATTCCTTTTTTTATTGCAAGGGGTTTTGGGGGTTTTTGTATCTTTACTTATAAAAGTATCAATTTCACTTTTCTTCACTAATTAGTATAATAAAGAGGCACAACTAACGGATAATGTTGTTTTCTAATTCTTAACAGTTTGACAAAGAATTCTGTCAATATGTAGCAGTTTCTACAATACTCAAGCTGTACTGTTATTGTTTGATAATAACTAACTAACTAACTCCCTGGCACCATGTTGGACCATGGGCATCTGCCTACTGGCATATTCCGAAACGAGAATTTTACTGGGTAGAGTCGACAGCTCTACATTTAACGCCCAACTGCCATATTAGACCAGCACCTACGGTTTAAAGTGGATTCCGAAACACTGCAAACATCCGTGGCGCGGCTGAGACTCGAACCCGAAACCTGTGATCGTCTGATACGCTACACTTATCTTTACTACCAAAACTTTGAAGAAACATCCCTAAGGGTGACATCTGTAAATCCGCACCCTCCTTTTCAACACAATATAAGTTCAGTTTGGACTATCTATTTATAATGGCCATCATCGATATAAACATAGAAAAATTTTCTGCTTTGTTGGCAGGATTTGGACCCACGACGTTTTTTTAACAGACCACACACACTCCACTCCACAATCATACAAATGATATAAAGGATTGGATTTTTAATAATGATGATAAAATGTATGTAAAGTTTAGAATAAGGTAATGAAATTACCATTTAATAAGTTAATTAAAGGTTGAAAACTATTCACATTTATTTGAAAGAAATTAATTAATTAAAAACACATACGGAAATGAGGATTTCAGCCTATGGATAGAAATTGACTAAATAAAATAAAGAGTAACAATGTGGTAATAGAGCCACAATCTATATGAGGAGTTTTAACTGCTTTGGTAACAGCAGAACTGGGCGAACGGAAATGGTATATTTCAACGACAAAAATGAAGAGTTGAGTTCATAGAAATGAGGAGTTTATCCTATAGACAGGAATTGCCTAAATAGAAATGAAGAGGGATATTGTGGCAAGAAAGCCACAGTCAATAAAAATGAGGAGTTTCGACGACTTTGGTAACAGCTCGCCCAACTCTTCACTTATGATGTTACCATGGTGGTATGGTATATTGCAATGACAGAAATGAAGAGTTCAGTCAAGAGAAATGAGTAGGAATTTAGTCTTGAAAAATGAAGAATTAATCCAACAAAAAATGATAAATTTCAGTGTCAACAGTGACACCATACACAAGCTTTGAGTATCATCAATTATCCTGACAAGAGATTTTGAATTTTTTTTTCTTCATATACATATTTGATGCAATTAACCCTAAAATTTTATTGAAAGCAAAATTCTCTCATTCGCCAGTATGAACCTATACACTACATAAAACAAATGTTCTCTATTGTAAAAATATATTATATCAAAATATTTTGTTCCATTCAAACTAACTAATTTTATACCTAACTGGCTTCATTTTTCGGAAGATAGTATTCCTATTGAAAAAACTATATTTTGGAAAACGAAATCAGCTTTATTTCCAAAATGATAAAGTTTATATAAAATTTAAATTTATCAATCGTACTCAGAAACGATTAATATTTTAAGACATTTTCACCGTATCTTTAAGCAATCCACAAAGAAAATGAAGTTTAATATTTGTTACTCAAGTGTGGATTGTCATTTTCATTTCTGCACTATTTTAACTTAATAATGATGTAATATAATAAATTAACAGTTCAAAATCATATAATATTATGTGCAAAAGTGGCAGATAGGTTCTTTTCTTAAATTAAATAAATGGCACTTTGCCTATAGTGGGGACCGGGTGTTATTTCAATACAGTTGGATGTTGCAGAATTGAGTAAAAATAGTAGTTTAACTCACCCTTGGCAGAATCAAATTTGGCGCATTTAAAGGTTAGTCAAATTTCTCCTGAATTTAGAATATGCAGAAAGCAGAGGTATAAGATTAGGCATATATTTTTTAAGCATATTTGGTTGAAATCTAGAATCCTGTTCCTTTGTGGCAAACACATAGCCGAGTTACCAAGTCGATAAGTAAGCATAGAAATGAATGGGCCAGGTAGCTTGCGCGATAAAATGATATTACGCCAAAATCCTTCATTGGGCTTGCCAAATCGCCAAGTCAACAAACAAAATGGCTGCCGAAGTTCGGTATCATTGTAAAAATGAATAAAAATAATTATCTAAATAGCAATAAAATAGTCATTATATTGTTCGGAAAATGAAGCTACGAATAATTACAGTATTGCAAACCATAAAGAAATTGGCGAAATATTCAGGGTTGCAAGATTGGCGACTTCCTCAGGAGTACACTATTCTAAGATTTTAACCCCACTACCTTTTCATCCAGAATTTTCAATATTAAAGTTTTGTTTTGCTTAAATCTGCAATATCATTTGAACTATCTACACTTATAGTGATCTGAATTAAAACATTTGGTACTTTCTTATTAACCTCATGCCACTGGCTAGTGCTATTCAGTAACGAAAATTATAAATCGTTAACATTAATACGCACTATGGTTACTATTAGGGAGACCGAACTTGTTTAAAATTTATTTGTTTGAACTTTAATGTAATAAAGCATGGACGTGGCATGGACGTTTGTTAGTGGTTCGAATCCACCTTAAACTGTAGGTTCCGGTCTAATTAAAATAAAGAGTGCACAAATGACCGTAGAGCGACAAACCAAACCAAACCAGACAGATAAATAGGGACCCAAACACCTGTTACCAATCAGCTACAAATCTTCTTGGATGGTCGACCAAGACTGATAAGAGTCTTTGACAGTTCCTCAATTGTCTAATCTCGGTTTGATTCCCACTTCCGCCGTTAACAAAGTCATTGTCTAAAGTTATTGGTCTACCTAAATCGATGTATAGGAAGGATTGAAAGTACAGGATCTGAAAAAATTTTCGGCATTCACGTACGTCTAATGCACTTCTGAATAAGCCTCGCAAATGTTTTTAGTCACAAAAAATGTGTTGGTAGTTTTGATTTTTGTTGAATTACTACTCATAGGGAGACTCAAAAAGCATATAATGCCGGATATGTACTCAACTGGTTATTTCACACCAAATTGCAAAATAAATAAGGTTTAATTATTTACAAGCAAACAAGTCATTTTAAAATTAAAAATATCTTTGGCACGACTTTGATATACACTGAAATCTGATAAATAATAAATAAATATTGAAGTCAGCAGAAACCACATTACCTAAGATACTTAGATTAAACGAAATATAAACAGAAGCCACAATACTTTAAGGACCCCATAATATTAACAATCACTGGTGTCATGCGATTCAAACGAAACAGAAACCACATTACTTTAATGTGTCCCCATAATTTTATCATTCACTCGGATAGCATGTGATTAAAACGAAAAGATAAACGCCTTTTTATGAACTTACCAAGAGAGATATTAAATGGAAAAGAAAGATGAAAGTACAAAATTCGACACATTATTTCCAAAAAGATTTTTACAAAAATATTTTTGTTAGTTTAACTATATTTAACTATTCAAAATTTCAAAGAATACACAACATTATAGGTGATATGTTTTTATTGTAAATCTATATTTGCATTTGAAATCAATCTACATCTCTCATGATGATCTGAATCAATACTTTTTTTTTTTTTTTACAAACTTAACAAGAAAGGCACTATTTGAAGTTTTCACACCTTATAAAGAATTTCACATGTTAATAATTGTGAAAAGTTTAATTAAACGATTGTTCTTACCACATAGAGAAATATTTTAGATAAAAACTACTTTGGATTTTTTTCCTCTGTTGACATTTTTGGAAAGTTTCTTAGTGCTGTATTTTTGTACTTGTTCACCTCTCTAACTAAATCATCATTGATATCCAGATATTCTCCTGAACTCATTTGTGACGATGGTGTTTGGTATGGCTCCATGTTGTCCTTTCAAGGCGTCACCATCAAGTGCCGCATGCCTGGTGGTTCGTGTGCTATCGGGTCCGTGAAGTGCTATGTCTGATGGCGTGTTTTTAATTCTAAGAAATGGAGTTGAGATCTGGTCAACATTCTGCTGGTGCTGATACCCATATCATAAATATCGTGATCCTTCCAGTCAAGCAATTCAGCCCCTTTCCTCGCGTTTTCTTTTACCTTTAGCAGACATTATTATTATTATTAATATTTTTTTACTTCAAAATTTGGTTTAATCTGAGTCTGAATCGTTATGAAAATTTTTGAAGGAATTTCTGAAGCTGTTGAAGAGCTAAAAAAATCTGATTTATTTATCAATAGATCATCTTGTATACTGATTGAAAATTTTTAAATGGATTAACTTTGTATGTTTCTGATACTATTTTCGTGTAACGTGCTGATCTCGTTTTGAAAGGATATAAAGTTTACGATGAAGAATTGAGAAATAAAAAAAATAATCCCCTATTTAAAAATTATTTTTTTTTTATCTAGTTGTTATTTTCAATAAACATTAAAAAAGTTTAACATTAGATCATTTTTTATTATCAATCGTCTTAGTCTTTAATTTTTTTATTAGCAATCACCTTTAGTATTTAATGTTTTATTAGCAATGGCCTTAGACTTTAATTTTTTAATTATTTTTACTATGATACCTAGTGAATCAGCTATTTTTTACTGCTCTTAATGCTATTTCTTAATTCTTATCTCTCTGAATCCAAATAAACTATATACAAAAATTTAATCCTTAAACCCCAGCCAATACAATGTCTGAACTGGCAACTTGACAAATAAAAGACTTTATTTTATAGCTACTTCTTACATATTTAAAAAAAAAAATCTTATAGAATTTCTCCGCCATAATTTAACTAAACAAAACTGTATTAAAATGACATTGTTGGCAATACGTGGTCCAATGTCAAAGTTCTTAGTTATGCTCAGAAAGAACCATATTCGAATTCGCTGTCTTTGATCTCACTGCTTTCAGAAAAGATGAGCGATGGTAGTTATCCTTTCCATCATCATCCATCGATGGGCTGTTTATAAGTGGACACGACGACCACAGATGTAATACACACTCATCATTTCACCTCTAAATTTACTTTCAAACCTAACGCTTCACAATGAGAGTCCTCTAGCTCTCCGGAAATGGGATTTTTGACTTGAAAAATCCAAATGTCTCATGCTATGTTATCGCGAATTCTGTTGCCATTTCGTATAACTGAAAAATTCTTTGTGGCAGGATGAGAAAAACTACTTTCTACTGGAAGATTGTTTTATGCATCCAGATTCATGAAAGGTGAAGCCATATGCCTTGATAGTTGACAAGGCAACCATACATGTGGGACCATATGCCTTGATAGTTGACAAAGCAACCAAGACCATATATATGTCTTGATAGTTGTGACTGA
Organism: Caerostris extrusa; assembly: GCA_021605095.1. NCBI lineage: Eukaryota > Metazoa > Arthropoda > Arachnida > Araneae > Araneidae > Caerostris > Caerostris extrusa. The sequence goes on along the minus strand of BPLR01013757.1, from coordinate 124,279 downwards.
GAACCGGATTTTTGCTCGTCACTGTCATTGTCAGTTATGGACACAACTTAAAAATACCAGTTTGAGACATCAATTAATATTTTATTTAGGTGATCTCCAGAACAGTGATCTGATCTTTTCGTTCTTCTGTACCTCTATTTCTTACGTATAACATTCTATTTAGGAGTATCTCGTCCTCTTCTCTCAAAAACCGCTTCTTCCATCTCTAAGCAAAAAAGTTGTTTTTTTCTGTTAATAATCTTTAGTTAGCTAACAGATTAATCAAACGAATCAAAATAATGGCCCTTTTAGACTTTCAATTTTTTTTAACATCTTTCTATTTATGACATTTTTTTTTTTTAAATAACAGCCTATCGTCGAATCTAAAGAACTGTAGTAATTTTCATTAATTTTAAGAATAATTCCTAAGTACTTAATTTCTTTAGACCAAGTGATATAATTATTATAGATTTTAATATTAGGAAGGTTATAAGATTTCTTGCAAGTGAAAAGAACTGCTTCAGTTTTGTCTACATTTAATTTTATATTCCAGTTATTTATAGCCATTTTTTTAAATCAACAAAGTAAGTTTGCAGATCTTCCTGGATGGTGCAAATTTTCCGACCTTGCGTTTAAGATTGCAGTGTTATCAGCATGCAGACATTGTGATATTATAACAGAAAGGACCTAGAATAAAGCCCTGGATTCACCAGCATTAATATTCCGAATTGAGTAATCAGTACTTCCTACTGCGACAACAAAGTGCCTGTCTGAAAGATAGTTACTAATTGCTCAAATTAAATAAGGAGAGAAATTGTAAGAAATTATTGTAAATCAATCCATTAACCCAGACAATCAAAAGACTTGATCACATCAAGAAAAATTGCAGCAGTTTCATATTTCCAGAAACGTACTAAAAGGTAGAACTTAAATATCCTCAATGCATCTAGAGTCTAGATAACAGTCTAGATTCTAGACGGTTTATCCCCATGTACTTCAGTCTAAATTATATTTAATTCCAACCAGATTCTAGTGGAAATTTCTGCGTTGAATATTTTTTCTTTCTTATGCAGCTGGCAAACACTTAGACAGCTTGGTCTTGGATGCCTTAAGGCAAGAGCTGCACAGACGTTACTCATTTGTACTATCCAGGGGGCGCGTGTAACTTGAAGATAAGCCACGGAAGCAGAGTAACACTACACCCACAACCCTGTACGATTATATTAGACAGGCACCTACGGTTTAAAAGGGATTCCGAAACACTACATACATCCATGGCACCGCTGGGATTCGAACCCGAAATCTGTGGTACCGAGCGCCCAGAGCGCTAGCCACTCTCGGCCATCAGGCCCCATATGTAATAAGTAATATTAATTAAGTAATATAATCCCCATATTAAGTAATATAATTTTCACACAATTCCCATATAATTTACAGATTAAAACAGATCTGTAATAGTGAATCGACATTTATTGAAGACCAGCAGCTGTTAAATCGCGGTCTTCTGTTTTTCCCCCTAAACCGATTTCTCCCTGGCAGAGGAAAAAGCCAACAAAAGAAATGGATTATAGAGCAAAAAGCAATTGTCAAGAGAACAAGATAATCCATTGAAAAATGACCACCCTCTAATGAGTGCAGGGACAAACTGAAAGGTGCTTTTTCTATTTTATTTCTGCTTGCAGAAAAGAGGAAGATATCATTGGTGAACCACAGGGCATTATGAGTAGTGGGGAAATGGATGATTTAGCTTGGACCAGGAGGAGGATCTTGAAATTTAGGGAGGGAGGGAGGCCAGGACTGGGATCTGATGGAAACAGCGATAGTAATGAAACTGGCTAAAACACTTTTCCATCTCTTTCCAAGGGAAAATAAACAGCTTTTATGATGCCGTTAGTCGGAAAAGCATCTATTATTTGAGAGTCAGTTATACTATGTATTTATTATAAGGCTTTAAGCCTCTTTTTAATATCAATAAGTTTGAATGTTTGTTAAATTTAATTTAATTTTAAAATGAAACTTTTAAAAATCATAATTTTTTTTGCGCTTCTCAGAAATAATTATGCTTAATCTATTTGTAGTGAGTTTTTGTCATTTCAATAGTGTTATAATGTCCGACTAGGAATCTAGGGATAACTAGTGGTAAAAAATGAGAAGATTTTATGGCGATGGTGGCAGCATGTCTGGGTCTTACATCAACAGTCAGGCTGCCTACTAGAATATTTCAATGTAAAGCAGTTGGCTAAAACACATTTTGGGATGCTATATTTTCCTATTTAGGCTTGTTCATATATACAAAGGGTACCACTGAAGAAAAAAAAATTACTTTTAATTCCCAATTTTCAATCATTTTACTACTCCTAAAAAGACTTTTCAAATTAAACTCCAAATTATAACCTATAAAAACATATACGTGTCACTTATATTAACAACCGCAATTGTAATTAATAGCATTAAATTTCTGAGTAGACTCCAACACCTCTGTAGTTTTTGACGACTTTGGGATTCCAACTATGCAATTCTTGAGCAATCCAACAAAGTGAACAATCCACAGTAAAATGTCTTCCAAGAGAACTTTTAGAGGAAACTGCCTCGAATTTGCTTATCGTTTCGGAAAAGGCTACCAAGCAGTTTGAATTTCGATGCAAGACATGCACACTCTGTCACAATCATAATCGTTTCCTCTTTTCTGATTGTAATGATTACAATGGATGTCTCAAGCATAGATTATTAATAATGTAAAAATTCTATAATATTTTTGAAATATTTGTGTGTCTAATCCTCTGTGTCCTGCAGAGCGGACGGATACCCCATAAGTAGTCTACCATGGATGGAGGTAAAAAGGGCAGCTTCTAATGTGATGGAACACAAAAAGGTAGAAGGACTTGGATTCGGGAGTCAGGCTGAAGGAGGAGGGCAGTGCCTTCCGGAAGGATTTTAACGGGAACCACCCCCGAGTTTGAGTATCGTATGGGAGAAAACCAGGAAAATTCCCACCAGGTAATCTGATTAACGAGATAAGATGCTGAACATCACAAATTCCCTTGAATCTCCTCATTTTTGAGTGGCCTGATGGCCAATCGGCTAGGGTTGTGGCCTTTGGTACTACAGGCTTCAGGTCAGAATCTTGGCGGTGGCATGGTTGTTTGTTAGTGGTTCGGAATCCACGTTGAATTGTAGGTCGCGGTCTAATTAGCCTAAAGTGTGCAAAAAATGATCGTAGAGCGACAAACCAAACCTCGTTTTTGAAACAATGTCTACAACAAAAGCTACTAACGGATTGAACCTCAACCGTAATGCTCACCAGCGGCGCACATTGCCACTGAGTAGCGAGTCGGGCTGAAATATTTATTTTTGTTGTAATAGTCAAACGATAAACTCATACCTGTTTATTTATTGCGATATTTGAAGGTATTGGATCTTCAATAACATTAATTTTACTATGTAAGATAAAATTTAATTTGAAATGAAAAATCACGAACCTTTAATATTTCCTGCTCTTATTATTAGAACATAACACTTAAAGAATCATAGTTCCATTTTATTCGAAAGGTATTAGAAACTCCAGGGCTTTTACCGAATGTCCTGAATCACTCCTGTTTGACCCAGTGGAGGGGGTTGTCCCGGAAGTGGCCCTCCCCATCCGCTTTGAGCGCGGGGAGCGTGTAACACCCAAACCGCAGATAACTGACGATCAAGCCACAGTCGATCAGATCTGCTGGGATTAGGGAGAGATTTCAGATCGACTTTTAAACACAGTGACTTGCGTCCTAGGATCATCTGCGATGCAGTCCTGTCTTTTTCCCTGTGTCCCTAAACGTTTAGTCGGAGAGGGACTGTGCACTCATTGCATTTGTGTTCAGTAGATACATAAAAGGATAATTAATTTTGTTTTGTGGATTTTTTTATAAGATGTAGCTATAAATGTATATGTTGTTAAACATTTATGATTCAAAATCATGCTATTTATGAGAGAATAGAGACAAAGATTAGTTTGTCACTCTACGGTCCTTTTCTGCACATTTTGGGTTAATTGGTCAGGGACCTACAGTTTAACGTAGATTCGAATCACAAACAAACATCCAAGCCACCACCAGGATTTGAACCTGAAGCCTGTGTTACCAACAGCTAGAGCGCTAACTAATTGACCATCAGGCTACTGGGGACAAAGTTCAGACAGTTTTAAGTTCAAGTTACGAGAAGCTCATTATAATAATGCATGGCTTTATTTTCCTAAAGTTTTTCTATTGTTAGCAAAACCAGGTCTACTTTATACAAGAGAAAAATTCGTAAAAACACCATGTAATCAACTTCACAATAAAACTTAAAAAAACATTTATAAATCTATCGGGTTTTTTTAAAGGGGTGGAACATTTGAAACTTTTTTTAAGAAATGAATCAACTCTCGTCAACATACAAATCATTACCTGATGACATCCCATGCTGTTATTGTGAAAAAAAGAACCCAGGTTCAAAGTTATTATGCCACATTTGTATGTATTAGTTCACATTTGTATGTAGACATGTATTATTTCACTATTTTCAGAAACGAATACTGTGATTGTGTTTAAGCACATGGACAGTCTGGTGGGTATTTTCTGGGTTTTCCCATATATGCCCAGCAAATATTGACTAATTCTCCTTAACAATCCCCGATAAGACATTTTCACTATATAACCGACTATTCATAACATATAAACGTGTCATATGGATAAATATTAATTATTCAAAAAGTATAACAATAAAATATTTTCAGTCTTAAATATTATAAGTCGATATAAAATATTATTAGTCTTAAATTGCTGAAAAACTATAATCACTTTTTATATAAAAATAGTGATTTTGATAAAATCAAAATTCAAATCTTATTGCGTAAAATTCCTGAATCTATGCTATTACTAATATAAACTATAACAAAGCCACAGTAAATAAAAATAAACATTTTAGTTGATTACAGTTTGGCAGTAATGTTATAAGGTAAAAATAAATAAATATTTGTAAATAGTGAATGACAATATATTACAAAATAACTTTTATGCTAGAATACAATTTTTTTTGCGATATGTGGTTAAAAATCTCTTATTTTTCAGCTTTTAAATCTGTTCCAATGATTCATTTACCAAAATGTATTAATAGTTTTTAGTAATAATTAAAATATTTGATATTTCATTGACAAATTTACTACTTTATAAATTTTTATCAATAAAATTATCAGGATTTTAATTTAAATAATTGTTGAAAATCTAATAATGCCTCTTAAATTTAAAAAGAAACAGACAAAATTTCTTTATGGCAAACTTTATACATAATAATGTTTATTATAAAAAAACCCATTATCATTTAAAGAGGAATTAGAGCATTGAATATTAATACTTTATAGGGTTCAATAAATATTAATAGTACCTACTATTTCTGTCATTTTTATTTACAAATTTTCGCTTTTAATATTGGTAGTTATTGGTTTTATTTTTTATTATTTGATTAAAATTTTTAATTAAATTATAAAAGCACCATTCATAATATTATTGTTTTAAAATTATTATATTATTAGACCATTCATAACAATTTTTATAATTTTTAAACTTATTATATTATAAGATAATTCATAATAATTTTTATTATTATGTTTCATTCGAAAATATTTTTAATTAGAGATCCATCATTATTTGAAGGAGTAATTAGAATCATGAATACTAATAAAATATATAGTGTTCCATAAATATTAATAGTATTGAATATTTATATCATTTTTTACTTACAAATTTTTAATTGTTATATTGGTAATTATTATTTACTCATTTTTTTTTATTATTAGATTTAAAATTTTTTAATCTAATTATAAAAAGATAGTAAAAATTTAACATTTATTTATTTTCTTTTTAGTTTACTTTCATATATGTGAGTTTTATAAATATATAAAATATTGCCTTCCAAATTTATTATCAGATATCCAAAAAGTTTGTTATCTACTCCTAATCAAATAGCAGATATTCTTCCGATACACACTAAATGGTTTATTTAAAAATTTTGTCAAATATTAAGAATTTTAACTTTAAAATAATGAGAAACTTTAGTGCTGTTTCTTGTGTTTTTGCACTAATTCAAAATAGAATTATAACTATGAATTATTTACATTATTTTGTTTATTGTTTTTGTGATAACGAATAGTAGATCAATGCATGATACTGACGATATAATAAGTGTAACAGATATTTTAAATAATATCAATTTTAAAAGGAATTTATAATGGATTTAAAAGAAGAAACTGCTTCTGGAAGGCAATGGGGTCTGAACTTATACACTCTATCCTTGATTTTAAATATAATAGAAGTAATTTCCATATTTATCAATGCGTATTCCAGACGTATACGCGGGAATTTTCGTGTATAACAAATCGCCTTGGACATTGACAAATATGTGATGACTCAAAATAAAACTGAGTTTTGTAAAATGTCAACAAATATTCGAGCATCAGTATACTTATAATCCCGGAAATGATAAAGTCAGATTCTTATGGGTTTTGAACTTGTTGATGCTTTTGTAATATCGTGAAGTATTTTTGCTTATTGAACGTTATTGAATGTGGTTGATGATTTTGTAATACATTGTTTCTCGTTTTAAGATAAATGAACACCTTTAAAAAGCAATTTTCGACCAAAATATCGATTTTACAATTTTTACATTTTTAATAAACGTGTATTTTAAGCTTTTAAATATCTTCACAGTTTGTTTACATCTTTCTTAGAATTTAAGTTTTGTTAGTTTAAACTATTCTTGAAAACGAGTTTCTGAACCGGAAGTGATAGTTTCAACATATTTACCATCAATATTTCATCAATAATGACTGTAAAACTTATACTGATATGAATAAAAAATATTAAATAATGTTTTTATCACTTAAAAAAAGTTACAATTGGTGTTAACACATGATTTAAAAAAGAATCTAGCTGCAAGTTTTTGTTTGAAAGTTTGTTGCATTTGTTGTTTTGGCTGTTGTATGTTATTGTCTAAATCTATTTAATAATTGGCTCTTATAATTTATTTCATAATATCTTTCATACTAAAAACATTCAAAACCTTTTTAAAAAGGCAAATGTTAAACTTTTTTTTAATTTTAATTTTGGCCTACGCACCAGATAAAAAAATAAATTTTTAAAAAAAAAATTGGACTTCTAAACTTTATAGTTTTTAAGTTTTTACTGGAAAATACATATCTCCATACATACATTTGTGTGTGTGTATGTATGTATGTAAATATAAATATGCATTTTCAGTAAAGCTATGTATATACATATATCTTAAAAAAATATTTCCTCAAAATAACCTTCCCTCACTTTGTGTCCGCCCCTATATCTTTTTTTTCCTTTCTCCCCACCACCCACTTAAGAAGGGGCTTGCAATGCGACAGCTAATCAAGACAGATGATGGGCTTGGCGTTCTTTTTCATACATCACTTCTTTATTTTTCACAGCGCCAAATGATAATTATGCGTAATAAGGGGGGACCTCCGATTCCATATTTGGCGCTATCTATCATTTATTTAGGAATATATTCGGACGTATATTTCACCTCTTTTTTTCCACTCTCTCTCTTTGGTAAGGCGCGGAAAGAAGTTATAATGTCTTTTTTTTTATTATTAGCACTTCGTTCGGCAATCTCTGTAATGGTTTCTGCTTTGATATTCTATTTTTCGTCGCCAAATTTCGATAAGTCGTTTCTTTTTTGGAATGAAGAAATGTTGTTCCCCCAACTATGGGAATGAAAGTTTTAAAAGACATTAATTTGTTGTAAAAACCTCATAATTTTTCCTCCATCATTAAAATAATTAATGACCCATGTGTTTTTGTTATCTGGGAAATTCATGTTTGTAGTTAGAAATGCAGCTGGTTTTAAAAGTTTGATTTTATAAAATATAGGATTTATTTATCAATTGAATTTCAATAAAAATGTTTTTTTTTAAATTTATGTATATAAAATGCAGAAACACATTTACAGAAATATAATTAAATTGAATACATTTAAATTTCCTTTCAATTTACAATTTCAGACAACAGTTAATTTAACAAAAATAAGAATTCAGACTATTTAACAAAAATCAGTTTGATTTTTATAAAATATAGGATTTATTTATCAATTGAATTTCAATAAAAATGTTTTTTTAAATTTATGTATACAAAATGCAGAAACACATTTACAGAAATATAATTAAATTGAATACATTTAAATTTCCTTTTAATTTACAATTTCAGACAACAGTTAATTTAACAAAAATAAGAATTCAGACTATTTAACAAAATCAGAATTCAATAGAGTTCAGCTTCATTCTTTAATAAAATTATTGAAAAGAATAAAGAAATATGATTTGTTCGTTCTTCAGTAGTAATTAGCATTTTTCGCTTAAAATGCATATATTTAGAGTTATTTGCACTACTTACAGACATATTTTTTTGTCTTTACAATTCTATTAGAATCTTATAACAATTATGTTAGTCCTTTGATCTTACTAGTCTCTATTTTATAGATTACAATTGTTAGCCTTCTTGCTTAATATTAGAGCCGTTTATTTTTGCAATTACTTAGATTGTTTAATTATTAGGCTTAGTCTAACCTTGTCAAAAAGGTTCACACGTAATTTATAATTTATTGTATAGTTTAGAAGGCTAGATTGTACATTGTGAATTGTATATTGAACGCTAGTTTTCAATATTTTTAAAATTATGTGATTCTTGATAATGCTAGCTCTCAAGTATTTTTCCATATTTATACTTTTATTTCACGAAAGATAGGCTTGGTCTTGTGATAACTCTAATTTGAATATATTAGGAAATAAAAGAATTAATTGGTAAAAAAACCAGTAAATAATAAATAAAAAGCAAAAAGCCTATTTACAGAAATATAATTAAATTGAATGCATTTCCATTTCCCTTTAATTTACAATTTCAGACAAGTAATGAAAATCAGAATTCAATAAAGTTCAGCTTCATTCTTAAATAAAATTATGGAAAAGAATAAAGAAATCTGATTGTTCTTCTTCAGTAGTAATTGGCATTTTCCTTTAAAATGCATGTATTTAAAGATATTTTCACTCCTTGTCTCTTTACAGTTATATTAGGTTTCATCTTTGATCTTACCATTCTCAATTTTATAGGTCATAATTGTTTGCTTTCTTGTTAGCTTATTTGAAACTGTTTTTTTTTTTCGTTATTACTTAGATTAAATAATTTTGCTTAATTATTAGACATAATCTAACTTTGTCAGAATTTCACATACAAATTATAGTTTTTCTCTTATAGTTTAGAAAGCTAGATATTTTTAGACTATGTCGTCGTCCTTTTGAAGAAATGTCAGGATTTATTGCAGTTTAAATATCGTGGGAATTAATTGACTCTTGATAACGTTCTCAAGTATTTTTCCCCATATTTATACTTAGATTTCACGAAAGATAAGCTTGGTATTGTGATAACTTAATTTGAATAGATTTGGAAATATAAAGTATTAATTGGTACAAAAAAAAACCAGTGCTAATAACGAAATAAATATGACTAAAAAACAATATAAATAGGACTAAACAAAATAAATATGTTAATAACAAAATAAAATATGGCTAAAAGCGGAATAAATATGTCTAATAACAAAATAAATATGACTAATAATAAAATAAATAAAATAAATATGACTAACGAAATAAATATGACTAATAACAAAATAAATATGACTAACAAAGAAATAAATATGATTAATAACAAAATAAATGTTTTATTTATTGATTCGTTTCATTAAAAACCTGTTTGGATGTCAAACTTAAATTTTAATTTATATTTCTAACTTTTAATATCTTGGTATTAAGATCAGCAAATTATTACTTCATTCAATAGATTCTATCATCTAAAAAAAAAATTGATTAAATCGTTGTGAAGAAATATGTCTCCAAAACACCATGTAGAAAATGATGATGTTTTGGAGTCTTTCTAAAAATATTTAATTTTATAGATTTATTTACTTTTTTTAATATTATATTCTTATTTACTGAACTTCCCATTTATTCTTTTATTTAAATTAAAAACTTATAAAACCTTTTAAATGTATTATTTTATAAAGTTTCAAAGAAATTTGATAAAATGAAAAATATAAAATTTTATCTTGCATTGATAAAAAATTATATTCACTAGTTATTTTTTTTTTTTTTTTCCCCTAATCATAGTCATCTTTTATTTATTGTATCATAATTTTTAAAAATTGCTTTATTTAAAAAGAAAATATTCTATTCATTTAATATATCTAACTGCTTCATATTGAATTTCATTCTTGTTTAAATTTATAACTAACAAAAATTTATCATTTTTAGAGTTAAGAAAATGTATTTAAAATCTTTCTTGTAAGAAAATAATATTCCACCTTGAAAAGGAGAAATATATTTAAATGAACTTTCCTGTGCGTATTGTAGCTCCGCAGTGAGTGAGTTTACAGAGACATTTTTCAGTTTACAAATATGTTTTCAAAACTATTTATATGTAAATTTAATTTCTTTTGTTCATTTTTAATGCTATTTCATCTACTTTTTGAATATTTATAGAAACCGTAAATATTTTGGTTTTATAATTATTAGCATATTTTTTTCTTTTAATTTGAACTGAGATAGCATCTCACCGGGCGAGGGATTGGCATTTGGCAAACAAAAATTCTTAGCAAAATAAGACTATAAATTTGAAAACCATTCAAAAAGAAAAGTTTTTATAACTTTAATTGCACTTTTAACAGTTTAATTTGGAAAAAATAATGATTTTTTTATTACCTGTAAAAAATACGATTTGTTAATTTTTTACAAAAATTATATGCTCTTATTTTTTTTTCCTCTTCTTGTACGAGGGTGAAAATATATTGCAATATATATTTATTGTTATAATTTTAAAATAATTAAATAAATACCTTTTTAATAACTGCATGATAAAATTTTAACTATTTCATTAAAATATTTTACTGAATTAATTAACCTAAATGCATAAAATAACTCATGTATGTTTCATAAAGCGGCAAGAATTACAAACTTATTTTGTTATTTATTATGCAAATGTAAAGCTTTGCATTTCACCATAATTTGCATATAAAAGAAAAAAAAACGGTTTTCTAAACAAATTTTAAAAGAATATTTTACAAAAAATTATTAATCTATGAAGAAAAAAAAATTTTGGGAAGCAAATAAGCAATAAAAACTTTAAAAATAAATAATAGCTTTTTTAAAATTTACGATAATGAAAGGCAATGAACGATTCTTATTTGTATTGCCAGGTTGAATAAAATGGCTAAAAATTACTCTGAAATTTTATTGATAGTAAAGGTTAAAATTTCCACCCTTAAGACACGCAAATGCAAGGCCTTTAATCCTTAAAATCGTCTCAAAAGACAATATAATCTTTTCCATTCTTGTCAGTCTTGTAGCCTACATAAGTGGAACACATTGTTAAAACAAGCGCAACTGAAAGTCATATTTACGCGTTGTTTTAATTTATTTATCACGCTTGTAATAACTAATAATATCAATTTCTAAGTAGAATGCTTTTCTTACTTAATTATTATTACTTCCTTGTCTTCTACTCCGAGGACTTTGTACTTCCTGTATATGCAAAAATAAGGTGTATACCACTCCTATTGGTGGATATACCGTGCACAATCCACTAATAGGAGTGGTGCATTCTAAGAAAGGTAAGGATAAATACACTTCATTTGCTTATCGCATATGAGAAAAACCTGAAAATTCCCTCCACGATGTCTAACTATCCGAAGACTCTTACACATGTAGTTGTCTTCTGATTTCTGAACGGATAATTTCAACTCACGCCACCAGCAGATTCGAATTTCAACCATGTTGTACCTTTCAAACAACATACAATTGTACTAAGGTTTATACAATTATAGACCTGTACTAATTATACCTAATCATATTATTATTCACCAATTATACCCCCGCATATATATACAATTATACACCTTTACTGATTATATCCAGTTGTATTATTATTTAAAAATTATACCACACATGTATAAACAATTATACAAGTTTATTATTTACCAATTATACCCCACACGTATATATAATTATACTAAAAGTTGTATACAATTATACACCTTCAAACAATATACAATTTTGAATATACAATTCGAACCATGTTGTACTTTTATTTATTTATTTTTTTGAATAGGAAAGGTGGCTTTGTGCTCTACCTATTATCCTGAAAAGTCTCAAAGAAGTCAGAGATATTTACTCATAAATATTCGGCGAACAATTGCATAAGTGAAAGAAAAATACTCATTGGCATGCAGAAGAACAAATAACTGAGAAGAAACTAAACAAATTACTATACAATAGTGTACCAGGATAGTTTAAAAGAAATTTACTAGATAAGTACCAGAGAATCAGAGTATACAAGCACACCCTCACATTTTTATTCATCCTTTCTCTGAATAAGAAAGAAGAGAAGAAATGTAGAGAGATAAGATGTCAGGAGTTGAGATCATTTCGCACAAATTGGTCACTCAGTGGACTATGTCCAAAGGTCGATCATCCTCCCATCATTAGACGTCAGAGATAAGAGTATTATGAGATAAAATGCTCTTTTGTGGTACTTCTTTTATAGATAATATAATTACAGTAGATAAATTACTTAAGATAGTTTTAATAAGTTTGTGAAACGTATAAATTTAGAATCGAACTTTTCGTTTACTATATTTTTCTTCTTCTTAATTTGTATGTTTATTGTAGACAAATGTTTTCAAAAATAAATACATTTTCATTCAAATAATTGAGAGAAAAAATATGTAAATATTAAGAAACTATGAAATTCTGAATGTCAAAGAATTTTTGTTAAAAAAAATTGAATTACTAAAATGTTGAATTTTTAAAATAATATAATGGCATTAATCTAAATAAATTATTTTTAATCGAATATATTATAATTGTAAATTATTTTTTATAAAAAACATCACAATATGTGACAATGATTTTTTTTTTTTGCATAGGATGGCTGAAAAATATTTAATACGGAGAAAAATTCTTTTTGAGATATAAAGGATTAATACACCAATTTTGTAATGTTGAAAACTTTACTGAGATATTTATATAACAAATTCCTTATTATATTACGAGACCTAGAACTGTGATACTAGAAAGACAGAGGATTATTTAGAAAGACAGATGATTAATTAAGACTAGAAAGACAGATTTAATTAAGACTAATTAATTAAGACTAGAAAGACAGATGATTAATTAAGACTAGAAAGACAGAGGATTAATTAAGACTAGAAAGACAGAGGATTAATTAAGACTAGAAAGACAGAGGATTAATTAAGACTAGAAAGACAGAGGATTAATTAAGACTAAAAAAAAAGACAGAGGATTAATTAAGACTAGAAAGACAGAGGATAACTAGAAAGACAGAGGATTAATTAAGACTAGAAAGACAGAGGATTAATTAAGACTAGAAAGACAGAGGATTAATTAAGACTAGAAAGACAGAGGATATAAGACTTAGAAAGACAGAGGATTAATTAAGACTAAAAAGACAGAGGATTAATTAAGACTAGAAAGACAGATGATTAATTAAGACTAGAAAGACAGATGATTAATTAAGACTAGAAAGACAGAGGATTAATTAAGACTAGACTTAATTAAGACTAGAAAGACAGAGATTAATTAAGACTAGAAAGACAGAGGATTAATTAAGACTAGAAAGACAGAGGATTAATTAAGACTAGAAAGACAGAGGATTAATTAAGACTAGAAAGACAGAGGATTAATTAAGACTAGAAAGACACTAGAAAGACAGAGGATTAATTAAGACTAGAAAGACAGATGATTAATTAAGACTAGGAAGACAGAGGATTAATTAAGACTAGAAAGACAGAGGATTAATTAAGACTAGAAAGACAGAGGATTAATTAAGACTAGAAAGACAGAGGATTAATTAAGACTAGAAAGACAGAGGATTAATTAAGACTAGAAAGACAGAGGGATTAATTAAGACTAGAAAGACAGAGGATTAATTAAGACTAGAAAGACAGAGGAGAGTTCTTTCGAAGGACTTTCAAAAATAACTGTCTGCATTTGAAGAAACTCTGAGTAGGCAGTCGTGCAATTAATGCGAGACTATTGGTCACAATCGCCGCCGATTTAGCTCGTTTTACAAAGAAATTGCAGTAAAGAATGCAGTAAATAATGCAACCTGCGAGGATCAAAACCTCATTACTTTCACAGTAGTTCTATACGAATTCTATCTCTTGGTGCAGAATATTTGACATAAAAATTTCTGTAACAGAAGTTGAAGTATTCAAAAACTTTAATTTACGACGAATGCATTAATAAGAAATACACCCAAATTTTTATGATGCCATCAAATAATAATTATCAGAAGTGAAACATATCCTGACATGATGCTGAAATAATATAGAAATATAATTTATGTAATTTATCTTTTTGCCTTGCCCACATCATTCCCATACTGTATTATATGGGCATTTCAGCTCTAGACAGAATGATGTGGTGTGGTGTAGTAGTAATCCACTTTTGCCAATCAATTTGTGGAGATATTTTACCATTCTACACCTTGCTTTCTTAGCATGAATACATGAAATACTGCCTGATTTTTTAAAACTAACTAAATCCATGCATTTTTATCAGAATAAAGAATCATTTATCAATGTTGTACCTATTGGAATTTCAGTAATAGACATAATGCAATCAACAATCCAAGTAATCAATTGATTAACGTATTAATGTAGTAACGTAATCAAAAGCAAAGATAAGCATATTTTACGGCTAAGGTAATTATAGTAATTTATTAATTACAGTAATTATAACAATAGTCAACTGTGACAATAATTACTGAAAGTAAAACCTTTTTGGTTTGGGCCGTTTCAGCCCGGAATATTCCGCCAATTTCTTTGCAGAAAAACCAAATCCTCCTTCCTCCACATGATTCAGTGAATCTCCCCAAAAAGCCTATCTGCCTTGTGGAGTGAGAGCCACTTGGGCTGAGCGAAAACAAGCGCGATCACGTATTAATGTAATAATTAAAAACAGAGATAAGAATTTTTATGACTGAGGTAATTATAGTAATTTACTAATTACAATAATTATAACTATAGTCACTGTGACCATAATTACTAAAAGTAAAACCTTTTTGATTTGTGCAGGTTCAGCCCGGAATATTTCGACAATTTCTTTGCAGAAAAACCGAAACATCCTTCCTCCGCATGATTCAGTGAATCTTCCCAAAAAGCCTATCTGCCTTCTGAAGCGAAAGCCACTGAGCGAAAACAAGCGTGATCACGTAATAATGTAATAATCAAAAACAGAGATTAAGCATTTTTTATGACTGAGGTAATTATAGTAATTAATTAATTATAGTGATTATAACAATAGTCATTGTGACAATAATGACTAAAAGTAAAACTTTTTGATTTGTGCAGGTTCAGCCCGGAATATTTTGCCCACTTTCTGTGCAGAAATAACCAAAGCATTCTCCTCCTCATGATCCAGTGAATCTTCCCAAAAGTCGTATCTGCCTTGTTGAGTGAAAGCCACTTGGGCTGAGCGAAAAGAAGAGCGATTATGCATTAATATAATAATCCAAAACTAAGATAAGCTTTTTTATGACTTATACTAGTTTAAGTAATTATAGTAATTATAACAATAGTCATTGTGACAATAATTACTAAAAGTAAAGCCTTTTGATTTGTGCAGCTTCAGCCCGGAATATTTTTCCCAATTTCTTTGCAGAAAAACCCAAAGCATCCTTCCTCCGCATGATTCAGTGGATCTTCCCAAAAAGCCTATCTGCCTCGTGGAGTGAGAGCCACTTGGGCTGAGCGAAAACAAGCGCGATCACGGCGAAGAAGAAGAATGGCGGACAATTTATGCGATTTGTATGATATGGAGTTGTAGAGAGAGACTGTAAAAAAAAGGGGGAGAGGCAAAGGGTGAGGAGCAGTGTCGAGAGTCATCCCGCACCAAATGGATGAGCAAAAGCTTTGAAAGTGGAAGCAATAAACTACCCCTCGAATGCAGAGCACCCACAATTCGTTTTTTGGATGAGGGGACGGACAAAATTGCAAACGGAAGAAAGGTGTGCCTTTTCTTCCAAGAAAATGTTTAATATTTTTATTAAGTGTGCCTTGTATGAGCTATGAAAATTATTTCTTCCACGAAAATTTTTAAGGTTCTTATAATTCACGTGTTGCTTTTCTTCCAATAAATTGTTTAATATTTTTATAATACACGTGTTACTTTTCTTCCAAGAAAATGTTTAAAATTTTTATAATTCACGTCTACCTTTTCTTCTAAGAAAGTTTTTAATATTTTTATAATTCACATGTCACTTTTCTTCCAAGAAAAAATGTAACATTTTTATAATGCACGTGTGACTTTCCTTCTTAGAAAGTTTTTAATATTTTTATAAGTCACATGTCACTTTTCTTCCAAGAAAAATTTAACATTTTTATAATGCACGTGTGACTTTTCTTCTAAGAAATTTTTCAATATTTTTATAATTCACGTGTGATTTTTCTTCCAAGAGAATGTTTAATATATATATAATTCACGTGTGTCTTGTATGAGCTATGAAATTTAGTATGAAAATTATTTCTTCTAAGAAAATGTATAATGTTTTTATAATTCAAGCGCGACTTTTCTTCCAAGAAAAATTTTAATATTTCTATAATTCCCGTGTGCTTTTACTTTTAAGAAAAATTTTTAAATATTCACGCGCGACTTTTCTTCCAAGAAAAATTTTAATATTTTTATAATTCACGTGTGCTTTTACTTCTAAGAAATTAAAAAAAAAAATTTTAATTCACGTGTGCTTTTCCTTCTAAGAAATTTTTTTAAAATATTCACGTGTGTCGTTTCTTCCAAGAAATTTTTTAATATTTTTATAACTCACTTGTGCGTTAAAGTGAGCTATGAAAATTATTATTAACTATCAAAGGCTAAGAACAATTTATTTTGATATCATCATTTAAACAATATCATCGAAATAGCAATTAAATTAAGTACTTAATAGTTTTGATGTATAAATATATTTTAATTTAATTTAATTTTAATTAATTGGTTGATTTTTTTATTTTGCACGTTTCTTATTCATTAAGTTCATTTATTTATTTTTAAATATATAAATAGTTTTCATTCTTTTAAAATCACGTAATGATAATTAATAGCTATTAACGGATTTATTTTATTTTTAAAGTTTATTTTATTTACTCATTTAATTTTATGTTACAAATTTTGTTTTACATTATGTACTTAAAATAACTCCAAATTAAAAAAATTAAAAGATTGCATTTTTTTTTATTTACTAACATTTTCCATTTGTTTTAATTAATATTCAATAAACATCTTTGATACTTATAAACAACAGGTTTCTATAAGGAATTTTACACAAAATGATAATAGCGATTACTGTCCCTTGTGGTTCGAAATATAAATATTTTATTGAATGCATTTTTTATTAAATTTCGTATAGAAATTAAGTCTCAATTCAGTACAATTTAACTGAATTTTTTTGTTATAAATCAATTACAACTAGTGTATTTCAATCGAATTTCATATTTAGAAAAAGAGCTGATCAAAATACCCATAAAGTTTTCAAGCAGTAGTAGCTTGGCTTCTCCTTCTTCTTCATTGGCACAACATCCTCATGGTGGCCCAAAGCCGTCTGCCAGATTTCGAGACAGGAGATGGGTTTTTTACGGGGTATGATTGTCAGCCATACGCCCAACAGTCATATTAGATCGGTACCTACAGTTAAGGGTGTATTCCGAACCACTACAAACATCCACGGAGTCACCGGGATCAGTTTCAGATTATTATCAGATCAGATTATTCAGTTTACCGGGTAGGGCTGCCAACTTTACACCCAACTCTCTACAGTCATATTAGACATGTACCTACGGTTTAAAGTGGATTTTGAATCACTATAAACATCCATGGCACTACCGGGATTCGAAACCGTAGCCTATGGCACCGAACTCCAGCGCGCTAATCACTCGGCCATTATGCCGCTTAAGATAACGTAAGATGCGTATATTTCTATGTTTAAGCAACCAAATCTCACCTGAAAGTAAAAATTCGTGATTTGTGGACGCTCCCTCCTTGGTTGACCTGTTATATATTTGGTCGAAAGATGTATGCATGCGTCATGATGCGCATGCATTTGGGTTCAAAGGACCCCTAGACAGACTTCTGACTGCACGCATTTAATCTTCAGATATTTTATCCCGTTTTTTATTTTATGACGGATCGATCTGGACATAAACTTTGGTCCCTCTCTCTCTTACTTTTTTATGCGAAATATCTTTACTCCACCCCCACCTACCACCCTCCATCCCTTTTTCTCAATCGTAATGAAAGATCCAAGTAAAGGATTGTAGATTATGTTTCGGTGAGTTAAGGGATCAGCATGCTTGAATTATCAAATCAACTCATGTATACGCGAATAAAAAAAACGCTATTTAATGAAGTTAATTAAGCTGACAAATTGTTGAGGACTTTATATGTATAAAATACGTTACAAGTAGATAAGGAATAAATTAAAGGCGTAGGTGCTTTTGCATTATAAACTCAAAATCAATCTTTTAAGATAGTCGGTAGAGATCCCTGTTTATTTGTCTCGGCAGTTCCTGTGATTTTCATTCAATCAAATGCTTTAATCATAATGATAATATTCAAGTTCTGATGAATATTGATGGTAAATAGTTGCTATTACAAAGACAATTTTCGCTTCCATATAATGTTCGAGGACATTAATTTAATTCGCGATCCTTTTATTCTACTATAGCATCCAACGTTCCTCGGCTAGCTCACATTTCTTTTTTACAGCGAGAGGAGATTAAAAAAATTCAATTATTTTAACAGGTTATGCTGGATACTACAGCATAATGACAACGTAGTTCTTGTAAGAAGTTCAATTAACTAATATTTATTTACATAATGACATTTAAGGCGATGATAGGAACACAACACATAATTCTCATACAATTCACAACTATTAACAACTTACTGCGATACATTTTCCGGCGAAAACCGCTACGTTTAGACAACAGCTAGACCACACCATGCCTGCCGGAAGCCAAAGTTCAGATTGAAATTAAAACGATTCTCATAGGATGGAGAAATCACGTGAGTTATTACGTAGAGTATGACGTTTCAATGCATTACGTCAAAGTAAGAATTTAGCTAGGATTCTTCTTATAAGGAAACACTACGTTACACTACTCAAATAATCACTATACTTCCTGTAGAAAACATAATGTTGTCAAAATTATTTCACCCATCTCTCCTTAAAGTGTCAAATATGTATTTTTATTTGTTTTACAGTCTCACTCTGAGCTGTTCATTTCTTGAAATCCTACTTCTATAAAAAAAATCTAAAATTGAAAATGTATGGAAGGTGTTAAAAATATTATTTCGCTGGTATGTTGAAGAGAAATAGAATAGAAATTAACACGGAACAACTCTCAGCTTAATACTTACTTTGAAAGACTTTCTCTTCTACATTTATGAATAGAAGTCAAGCCAATTTTGGTAAGAAAAGAATACATGGCCAACATTAATCTTTACATTGCTTTTAATAAGCATAAATTATGTTATATAATACGTACACAAATACATAATACAAATGATAGGTTAACTTCCTTAACAGTCAAAAATGTTATAATAGCACTAGTAAAAACTAATCAAAAAATTTTATAAAATAAAATATAAAATACTGATCGTTACTATGTTATACATCGATAAAATTACATCCACATAAAACTATCTATAAAAATAAATAAATACTCTTTATAAAAACAAATTCTCAGTTCGTTAAAATATTTAACACATTTTTTTTTACAATTACGATTTATGGTTTTTCATAGAATTAGGTCATCAGTAGAAATGACTTCACTCAATTCAACCTTGAAGTTTAACTTCCATTCCAAAAAACAATAACAGAAGTAAAAGAAAAAAAAGGGGGAGATATATGACCATTGCTAGTTACAATAGTCCAAAGGTCAAAGGCGCAGATGGTCTGAGGGCATGAATTTTTCATGTATCGAATCGTGGTTTTATTCCTCTAAGCCTAGCTGGAGCAGGGATTACCGATATATGGATGTGCACTGTACGTCACCGTATTTATTAGCGAAGGAAATTCTCTTTCAGATTTGTAATTCAATAACAGTCTGTATTGTTTGTCAAGAGATCTTGCTTTGATATAGGGACTTAATGCACCATTGTTTCGCAATATGCAGAAAAAAAAATGCATTTTTTTATGTGTGTTCATTTGATTCATTAGGTTGATGCATTATTTGTAAGACACACTTAATCAAATATGCAATAGATATGCATAAAAAATTTGACCAACTTACTAGAGAAAAATATTTTTAAGTATATTAAGCATAGTGCAAAATAAATGAAAATAATCGTTATTCCAATACTTTGTTATTAATTGTTTAGATCAGTGTTTAACCGTTATTCTAATACTTTCGTTATTACTCGTTTAGATCAGTGTTTAACCGTTATTCTATACTTTCTTATTAATTATTTATATCAGTGTTTGACTGTTGTAATATTTTTCATTACTTGTTTAGATCAGTGTTTAACAGTTATTCTAATACTTTTCTTATTACTTTTTAGATCATCAATTTAGATCTTATTACGTTTTTCTCTCAGAATACCCATTGATAAAATTTTTATTTATGAATACTTCTTTCTTTCATAATCCCTTCTCCCCACCCATTACTGTATACAAAAAATGTTATTTGAGGTAGAGTAATGTTCCTAGCTTTGTTAAGAAATCAGTTAAACGAAATTGAAGACACTTAAATATTTATGATTTTATATTTTATAATTTATTCCAGTTTATTAAAATAACAGTCTAATATCGAAATAAACCACTAGAAAAATTTGATAAAAGATAAAATCTTTTAATCTCATGATAAAAGTTAAAACAGATATTCAACTTGACAAAGCTGAATTTCAGCTTTCAAGAATTTCAATGCGAATCTTGTTTCTTAAATTAGGTTTTAAAATCAGATTAAAATGAACGTTAGACACAGTATCGAGTTTGTTTGGATATTTATTCTCAATATAGGTATAAAAAGAATGAACTCTTTCGATTAGTTCTGGTGCTTCAAATTCTTAGTGTCCTTTCATTACAGCCCTAAGATTATTTTTTTAAATCAGCATTGTAACAAGAATCAATAGGAAGTTTTAAAAATATTTATTTTTTTTCATAAACATAATTTTTCAGCTTTTTTTTTGGTCTATCGCATAAAAGTTGGAAACAATTGGTTAAGATTAAAATAACAGATTATAAGATTATATAATAATGTCTCTACAATGGGCACTTTTGGTATTTTCTAAGGCCCTCTGGGCAACTTTGTAATAACGTTTTGGATGATTTTTTATCAATACAACATACAGCATAGCAACCCTTAATCATATTGCAAGGAAAAGAAAAGAAAGATTTCTCTTAATTGATTTTAATATTTTTTTTAGAATGTGGAATGCGAAATATCTTAGAATGGTACGCGTTGTTATAACGAAGTATATGGATGCGCTACTGTATAAAGTAAATACTTTTTTGATAAAGTAAAAATTTTTGATGCTAACTTAAATAAAAAGTTAATGTTTTAAAGTCCTTTTTTATTTCAATAATAAGACATTATTATAAAAACATTGGACTATTTATCAGTTGAAAAGAAAATGTATATTTTTATTGTTCATTTAATTAATTTTGATGAAAATTATTTTAATAATGACTTTTTCAAACTAAATTTCTAAAAATTAGAAAATATAATTTAATTGTATTAATAAATAATTGATTTAAATATAAAATTACTTAAGATACCTTTTTTTCATCTTAATGTCCTTTATTATCTCAAAATCTAAAAACAACTTCTATTAAAAACTTTATATCAAGAAAATAGGAATACATAAAATTATGTTAAAAATTAATTTCTTGCTAAAATAAAAAAAATAAAAATCATTTTCATTAATTAACATTTTATTAAAAAATCAGCATTGCTTTTTTATTGTTAATGTTAAGCAATTCAATTGTTAAAATATTCTTCTTGTTATAGAAAATAATCAGACAAGTAGTTAACATTTCATTTTCAATATTAACGTTATTATAGCATTACTACATTCTGTAGTATGTAGCAATATGGTTATTCATGTTTAAATCAATATGGAACATAACACAATACAATGAAAATATAAGGATATACATTCAACCTTTAATTAAAAACTATATCCATTATTTAAGACAAAATAGTCTTTGTGTGATTTAGCATTGATACTCCCTAATTGGTACATCCCCCATTGTCGACCTATGCAATAAGTCTTGATATACCATATATGAATTCATTTATTCGATTCTCAGTGTGTTATAAAAAATATGTAGGCACTCCAATCGTCAATGCATAGCATTTGAGTAGCAATGTCTTCTGTAAGAATGCAGGTTCCCTAATCCGTTTTCCACTGATGAGCGCCGTTGCTCATTGACAAATGTGGAAGTGGTCCACCTTCCGCATTAATCGTCGTCGGCAGTGAGGGATCGACCGCCTTTAGCTATCACGTTTGCTTTGAACACAATTACGCGGAAATAGAGACTCCCTCGCACCCAACCTTTCAGTGTATCGATATGATCCAATTATTCTCTTACAGGACGACTGCGCTATTGGGGGGAGACCACACAAGTATGAGAAGAATGGTGCAAGTTGTTCCTGACAAGCAATCTATACAGAAATGAAATGGGAGTGGATTGCCTTCGACGAGTGAGGATATATTTCTATTTCTTCTAACAAATCAAAGAAAAAAAAATTTAATTTTTTTATAAAATACCATTATTTAATGAATTGAATGTTTATATCTTTGAATATTTATTTAATTTAACAATTATTGATTTACTTTTTCATCCACTTGCTCCTGATGTCTAATTATTTTAAATCATTTACAATCTTTTTAATTGGTGTAATAGATTGAAATGAAGCTCTGGGTTGGGTGCCCCAGGTTTCGGGTGCGAGTCAAGCGATACCATGGATGTT
Source organism: Caerostris extrusa (assembly GCA_021605095.1). Classification (NCBI taxonomy): domain Eukaryota; kingdom Metazoa; phylum Arthropoda; class Arachnida; order Araneae; family Araneidae; genus Caerostris; species Caerostris extrusa. Next base: position 101,224 of record BPLR01013757.1, on the reverse strand, counting down.
TGTAGTGGTTCGAATCCACTTTAAACCGTAGGTCCCGGTTTAATATGATTGTAGAGCGTTAAGCGTTAGGGTTGACAACCCTTCCCTGTAAAAAGAAACTATCTCTTGTCTCTCGAAATCTGCCAGTAGGCAGACGGCCTTAGCCCACCAATACTATAACTTACTTTATTGAACTTACTGTAACTTACTTTTGGTTCTCACACACAAAAGTAAATAAATAAATAATATACAATTGAAATATTTAAAATTAAAAAAAACTTTTAAGTTATTTATCAAATATAAACAAATAGAATGAACATAATGTAATAAACTATTTTATTGGTTCAGTTTCATTAGTAAACAAGTGCAACAATCGTCACATTTCATTTTTTGATTTATTAACATTCATGATTAAAATTGTTTGTTCGCAAACATATGTTGATCTCAAACACAAAAATAGGGCACCAAAATAAAAAATTTAATGAAATGTATATCACTTATTTAAGTTTATTTTACATTTAAATTCTTAAAATCTGCACTATAGTTCACGTCAGATGTGAATTGCTGTATTCAACATTTTCAATTTCATTAAAGATTTTATGATGATAAGGAATTTGCTTCTTATTGAAGAGGAAAAATAAAATAATTGTCTTTTGGTAAACTTTAATGGAAACAAAACCTAATATTTTCTCAACTAGCCTTACAGAGTAAGAATGGTTTGATAGAGAACAGAGTCTAACCAAATGTCCAAATAGGCGCTCTAAATAAGTAAGATTCAAAGTCCTTCTGTTATACTTGAAGAGATAAAGGGAGAGAAAGCGTATAAAATAGTGATGACATAATATAGATGCAATTTAAAAGACCTGCAAGTTAAAGCTGAATCACATACAATAGTCCCAGGTCAGAGTTCTCTACTTTCAAAAAACATCAACAGTCAGCCTAACATTTACTCAACTAGTCTTACAGAGTAAGAGTGACTTAATGGAGAACAAGCTGGGTTTCCGAACTGGTTCGAGTTCCAACCCCCTACAAGCAAAGTCTAACGAAATACCTGTGCTTTAAATAAGTAGGGTGGAAAATGTTTCTGTTAAACTTGAAGAGGAAAGGAGGAGAATGCATATAAAATTGTGATGCATAATATAGATGCAAATTAAAAGGTCTACAAGTTAATGATGAATCTTCTACAATAGCTTCAAGTCATAGTTCTCAACTTCATCAACAGTTAGCTTTACAGCGAAGCATATTGATAAAATCTATTTGCCAATAATTGTTATAAGTATTTAATAACTCGATGCTCACTATTTAAATGGCTATTTGGTCAAAGACTAAACATACAGTATGAGCTCTTTCATGGAAGCAACCAGGATTCAGTCCTGTCTTGTCAGACATTTCAAACCGACCAGAGTAGGTTTGAGATTTTTGAAAATATTGACCTCAAATAAAAATAAATTTCAACTTGCATTCGATTGCTAATAAACTTAAAGGATATTGGACTTAATTATCCCAGAAAACGATATAGGATTATTTAAAGGGTAAATTTTTGTAATAGTATATTTGTATATTGTTATATGGTAGCCTTGCATATTGATGAAACCTATTTGCCAATAATTATTATGAGTATTTAATAATTCGATGCTGTCTGTTTAAATGACTATTTGGACATGTGAGCTCTTTCACTGAAATAACTGAGACTCAATTCTGTCTTTTCTGACATTTCAACTGACTAGAATAGAATTGAGATTTTTGAAATATTGACCTCAAATAAAAATAAATTTCAACTTGAATTCGATTGCTAATGCACTTAAAGGGTATTGGATCAAATTATGACATAAAATGTTGTGGGATTATTTTAAGGATACTTTCTTTATTCGTAAAACCTGTTTGACAATAATTATTAAGAGTATTTAATAATTCAATGACTATTCTATTTAAATGACTATTTGCAACAAAACATATGAGTTCTTTCACTGAATCAACCAGGACCTAGTTCTGTCTTGTCAGACATTTCTACCTACCAGAGTAAAGTTTTTTTGAAAATATTGACCTCAAATAAAATAAATTTCAACTTGCATTAGATTGCTAATACACTTAAAAGATATTGGATTTAATTATGACAGAAAACGATGTGGGATTATTTTAAGGATAAATTTCGTTGTGGTATCCTTTCTCAGTGGTGACTTAAATCGCTTTGCCTCGCCAGGAGTTTTATGCAGAGGTTGCCCTGAGGCACTGTAGCCTTTTACCACAGGAGCGACTACAAACAACCTTGCCGAGGAATGTGGTTAAAAAGATCATGTCTGGAAGCGAATATCTCACGCGTGAGAATTTCTGATGGGTATAAAGAGGCGTATGACCACAATACATTTTTTATTTATGTCAGCCATTCTATTTTTTTGAAAGGTTTACAATAATACTTTTGCAGGTCATACATTTTTGTTTGTTTGAAAAAAAATATATGACAAGCCAATAATGAAAGATGACAGAGGAATTACGACGAAATTTTATCGCATCTAGTTTAAGTGAATAAAGAAATGAATAATAAAAATAAAAAAAAAGAGGATGGTTTTTTTGTATAGTTTATTTGAAAAGGTATTCAAAGTAATTCATGATTTTATTTAATGCAATGTTTTATTTCACGAAAAGAAGTTTAATTTGATTTTTTTTTTAAAACTTATTTAATAAGGAAAATTATCTAATGTAAATTGATCAAAATATTTACCTCAAAATACTCAAGAGTTTATATTTCCAATTTTTTTAAGATAAAGAAAAAGTTTTTCAGTTTATAACACGTGTAAATAAAGAGTTCGTGTTATATGGCATTTATATATAAATAATATATCTAAATTATACATAAATTATATAAATAAATATATATAGATTATATACATAGTATTTTGTGTATAAAAACTGAAAAATTGAAAAAAAAATAAATAAATAATCCCCCTATAAGAGCAATATTTAAATAACATAAATGCGATGCCTTTTAATTAAAAAAGAAAATCTTTTAATTTTAAAAGTATGCTTTCTAGAATTCTTTGAAAAAAAAATGTAATACCTAAAATTGAACTCTACTTTGATTGAAAACTAATTTATATTTTATCTATTAATTGTTAATTCACCAATTAAAACAAATATTTGTTTGGTTTTCCGCTCTACGGTCATGTTGTGCACACTTTAAGCTAATTAGAACGCGACCTACTGTTTAACATGGATTCCGAACCGCTAAAAAAAACATCCATACCACTAAAAACATAAACCAAAGGCTAAAGCACTACCAGGAAGTTAAAACAAATATTAAGAGAAAGTAACATTAGCAAAGCAACAGTAAATTATAACTAAAACTAATAGTAAATTATATTTACGTCAACAGAAATAAATAATGTTTTTTTTTTCTTTTATTATATTAATCATTCACCTATAGAATCCATAGCATAAATGATTAGTTTTCTCATAAGCAATGCTCCAAAAGATTGATTTAATTGATCAAGACAAATAAATAAAACAATGTTTAAACCGCGGTAATGTAATTTTCAGCTGACGACTGTTAAACATAATCGAACACATAACTTCCTTAAATCTAAGACTTAAATACTCTGCCTAGAAAACGATGATAAAAAAATAACAAGCCTTACTTTTGAACAGATTTTGTTTCAAAATGTATAATTTCTTCTATTACCAATTTCTACTAATTATTTAATATCAAACACAAAGTATCAAAGTTTAGCAATTAACATACATCAAACATAATCGAAATTTCCAAACATCAATCTGGGAAACCTGCGTAGTCTCCTACTACTTATAAAACGTGATTTGCCTATCCAGCTAGGACACTAAGTAACCTGCCATAAAGTTTGACATTCTTTAAAATATTGCCATATTTACATCCGGCCTCTTTTACAAAAGGGTGTACCAGACATCACCCCATACACGCATGCGTGCCTTACTCCACCATCTTTATCCTTTAAATCCCCAATTTAGGCAGACCCTTGCACGGATACCTTAATCTATTGTATCTCCCCTGGTGTCGTTGACAGAACCCTTCTGAATAAATAACGACTGCTTTTGGGTGCCTTAATCTGGCTAAAGTCCCCCGTAATTATATGTTGTTGCGCACTTTATGAATAAGTAATTTTCCTCCAGTAAAAGAGAAAAGTGTTGCTGGGGCCCGCCAGATGAGGGTGAGGTCACAGAACGGAGCATTTTGGGGCCAAGATCCAAGGAAATCGCGCTGTCATTTTTCTTCGGGCCGTGCAGAGGTTTGAATGGGGTCTTCCTACCTCTTAAGCTGCACGCGAAGGCGATTTCGTGTGTGTGTATCTTAAAGACTGTGGAATTAAAGTTTGGAAAGACTTTGTCTTCACCCTTTTCTTCTTTGTTGTTGGATGTAAATAGGGGGATTCTTAAATAGGTGAGTCGTATGGTAATGAATATTTAAGGGCTCACATATATTCAAGGGGAGGTCCCTGCTCGAGGTGCCGGGTTAACAGCGCGTGGAAATTGGAGCTTGTTAATGTGCTGGTTTTGTTATATAAATTCGCGCCCACCATGATGCATTTTTAAGGCAGATGTCATAGTTTGCATCAAAATTATGCTTTAAGGATGACATTCCATAGAGAACTTTACAATAATTCACTCTCTTTACATCTGAAAATTATGCCTGATGAAGAGGAACAATGATAATGAAAATTGAGACCTTCAATTACTTATTCTGGATCAAAATAACTTATTTTCAAATAAGATGAATTAGGGCTTAACTTACAACACTATAGAGTCACTGGCAATGTATTATAATGAAAAACTTATGATGTTTTAAAGCTATGTTTATGCATGCAGTTATACAAATGAATGGGAGGATTCTTAAATAAGGATATTTACATTGGGCGTATCAAGTTCAAAGGCTTCCAAGCGGCCTGATGGCGAGTTGGCTAGCGGCCTGGCCTTTGATACCATATGCTTCAGGTTCGAATACTGCCGGTCCCATGGATGTTTGTTTGCGGTTCGGAATCCACGTTAAGCTGTAGGTTCCGGTCTAATTTGCCTAAAGTGTGCACAAAATGACCGTAGAATGACAAAACAAACCAAATGTTTCCAATAAACTAACAAATGGTAGAGTTTGGTTTGTCGCTCTACTGTCATTTTTTGCACGCTGTAGGCTAATTACACTAGGACTTACGGTTTAACGTGGATACCGAACCACTAAGAAACATCCTTGCCACCGCCAGAATTCGAACCTGACGCACCAAAGGCCAGAGCGTTAGCCAATTGGACATCAGGCTACCTACCAAATGGAAAAGACTTCAGTCGTAAAAGTATCAATTATTGACAAATTTTATAGCATCTTGCTTTGACGAAAAAAAGCAAACATTTATACTGGCAATCTAGTATAAATAAATATAAGCGAAAAATAAGTATTAAACTGTTTACTTATAACAGATTTCTTAATTTAGAAATAAAGGATTTATTCCTTTTGTAAATATTTCTAAATCAATTGTACTGAAGTAAAATAATCGAATTTTATAAAGTATATTGTGCGCCCCTAAATCTATATTAACCCCATGGATCTCTCTCTCTGTGTGTGTTTGTAAGTTTTACATACTACTACTAATATTACATAACTATTAATTGCTCTTTATTTTTAATCTGTCAAATTATGAAAAATTGAAATTAACTGAATTAACAAAAATTCTCAATACAAAATAGCACTTTTAAAAAAATACAAAAAAAAATCCCTCCTGCCTGGAATATATATTTTACGTTATTTTATACCGTTAATCGCTATAAAAATATGAACTTATTATTTTATATTTTGATACGTGTATAATATTTAAATTTTGATGTGTGATATGTGTATAATATTTAAATTTTAATATGTGATATGTGTATAATATTTTAATTTTGATATGTGATAAGTGTATAATATTTAAATTTTGATATGTGATATATGTATAATATATATCAAATTACAAAATTATAATTTAATTATCAATTAATTTATAATTAATGTTTCTTTTGCATCTAATTTAATGAAAACAGAATGTATGATATTTAATCAGTTTTACAATTAGGATATTAAAATAAATTCATGAAAAAAGAAAGAATAAAAAAAAAATCACAAATTTCCAACAGGGAATTTTTTTTTTTTTTTTTTTTCAAGTCTAAATCTGCTTTCAAAACTTGTAATTTTTAATTTACTTACTTATTTATATAATTCGAACCATGTGAAATTATCAATAAGACTGTTGCAGTTTTCAAGGACCCTTTTAGTGATGAGTCAAGAAAATTTTAAAAGATATAATAATTATTATTTTTTTTTAATTCCCACTATTAGTTCATTATATTTGTTCAAATTTTCGTCGTTCATAAAATACTTTTTATTCATCCACTCAAGTTCAAATACATTTTTTTCAACTTGTAGTGAATGATACTTGATGTTAATACAGTTTTTAATACCATACCATATATAGAATACCATACCATATATAGAATACCGTACCATATATATAGAATACCATACCATATATAGAAAGGAAAATGGAAAATTTCAAAGAAATTCGCTTTCTATTTTGCCACTTAATAATGTGATTCTGTCATATGTATATACATATTTATATTAATTGTAATTATTTAATAAGAAGTAACTAAAATAAAAATTTTCTTTGTTGATCTAAGTAGGAATTGGCTTTAAAAACATTTTTTTATATTACTTGTTTTTAATTAATTATTTATTTTTTTTTGAACTTCCGTGAAACTGTGTTCCACTTATGTATGTTACGAGCATCAATTTTTAGGGAAAATTGCACCGACAGGAGATGGGCAGAAGATATTGCGTTAAAGGGCAGCATTTAGGGATAATTATCCCTCATATGCGTCCATATGGGAAAAACCCGGAAAACTCTTCTCAGGCAGCTTGACTTTAGATGGGAGATATTTTTCACATATTGTTCCGATCACCACCAAGTCTTCTAATCTCTGAAAGGATTGGTGCATAAACGTAGCAGCGGACTTCAGCCTAAGGAATCTTGCCCGCTAACTGCTGCTATTGTGATTAATCCTCAGTGTCTGGCAGCATGGGAAGGACACCACTCATGGATAGTGTGATACGCCGCAACTCCTGTTGTGATGGCACACCCTTCGGCAGAAGTCTGACTTGGCTCCGAGTCACTGAAGAAGGTGGGCAACTCCTTTTAGGAGGACTTTTTAGGAACTACCCCGCATTTGCATATCGTATGGAAGAAAACTCGGAAAGCTCCCCCAACGAGGTAAGATGCTGAACATCCCATACGCCATCGATTGTCTTCGTTTTTGAAACAGTGTCTACAACAATACCCCCAGTGGATGGAACCTCAGTCGCTCATCAGCCATCGCACGTTACCACTGAGTCACGAGTCGGGCACGTTAACTTACACATGTTATCACCAAGCCATGAATTGAGAAGATATAATATTAAAAGCAGCATTGTGGCTGAAATATGTCTGGATTTTTGTGTCACACATTCAATCATTTGATGTATCTATAAAACATATTCTACATTAAAAGGATACAATACAAGTGAATTTTCAAAAATCTACATATATAAGTGCTGCAGAATATTATTCACTTGCAAAGTGAAATCTGAAGTATCTTTAAAAATCATATATCTCAAAATATCCAAAACATTGATTTTCGTTGTCTCATCTAAAAATCAATAAAAAATTTTAACTGTGTCTTCTGTTCGAAGCAAATTCACAGCAGACACAACAGCAATAAAAAACGGTGTAAAGGGAAGGCCGCATGCACACAGGGGAAATTACACTTCTTTTTATAATTCACAGGCTTTGTGAATTTTAAAAATTGAACCCGAACGGGGAGCGGGGGTCGCCCGCCATGAAAGGATGGCCTCACCCAGCTATGCATGACGTCATATTTATGTATAGATCAGAACTTTAAGAGAATAAAAAAGATCCTGAACAGATGAAATTTTAAAATGTGCATTTGTTTACGTAAAACTAGTTCCATTTATTGGTGAGTTAAAACACATAGTATTTACTGTATTCAATGTAAAGCAACGTGCATTTATTTTTACTTTTAGGTGAACAATTTTCAATGTAATTTACAATCGAATTAAATCTTAGTAAAATTAGAAAATATTTAGATGTTAATTTTGTCTCCAATCAGTTTATCTAATAAAATAATTGTATAGTTCTTTTTTTTTTTTTTAAAATATTTTTAATCCACATCTGATTTGTTTGAAAGGTTTTTAATAAACAATTTATTTATTATTCTAGGTATTTTTTTATTTAGATATGTTGTTATTTAGAAGATGCAAGTTTTAAAAAAATGTTATTATAATTATTTTTATTTATTTATTTTATTTTATTTATTTATTTATTTATTTTTTTTTTTTTGAAAAATACCTATTTAGACAATCAATTGAAAATTTTTATTATTATTATTTAATTTTTTTGTAGATGATTCAGTTGAAAATTCTACTGAAATAAATTAATTTACAAAATGAAATAAATAAAGTCAAAATTTATAATAAATTTGATATTATATATATATTATATAGAAGCATCATACACAACTAATAAATAATAAAATTTAAGAGTGAAATAACTTTTTGATAACTGATTCTTTTTACTTAAAGAGGAATTATAAAAACAAACCTACATATCTGTTCTAATGTAATTGAATCGAAGGCCATTGATTTAATAATAGACGTTATTGAAATTGATCACAGATGAATGACAAGGTTTAATTTATCACGTAATAATACGTTTGATGAAATTATTATTGGTATTTTTAACAATAATTAGGGATGAAATAATAAATAATAACTTTGTCCAATTCATGCTATTATACTGTTATTTCTTTTTCTTTTTTTTTTCACATCTTTAGTTTTTTATGCATATTTATTAGGTGCATGCATAAGAAATATAAAATATATTATGCTTAAGTTACATATCTTAATGATTATATATATATCAAGAAATATATTATTATCGATTTTTCTTTTTACTTTTTATATTATCATGTCATATCAGAGAAAAACCTAAAAACTTCCAACAAACACACCATTGAGGGCCATTTCATAATCGCCAAGAGATATTTTTAAAATATCTTTAAAATTAATTCGATTTTGTTTAACAACGAAGCATTAAATCAATGTAGTTATAATTTTAATTTACCTAGCAATATTTTTATTATTTTTTTTTTTGGAACAAAAAATATTTTTAGTATGCCAATCAACTGGCTTTAATTTATTTCAAATATTAAACGCCTTTGGAATGATAGAAACAGTTAATATGCTGAAAACGTATAGATTAATATATTTATTGATTATCATTATAATATTATCATCATTATATCCTTTATATATTATTTTTTTATTAGATTTATCGTTACATTTTCAGTGAATTTATTTGAAATACCCAGATGTAAAATAAATGAAAGCAAATTTCAAAATATGTTTAATTAGGTCTACAAAATACCTTAATAAAATTCGTTATATCTATAATATATATATATATATATATATATATATATATATATATCGTTAAAACATTTGACGTTAACATATGACGTTAAACATCGTCAAATGTATTTTGTGTATTTAATACGCTTTATATATCTAATGCATACTTTGATTTTTTTTCGTTTTCAAGTTCCTGTAAAAACGAAATAATCAGTCAATACTTATTTTTTCGCAATGTTGGGCAATAGTAGTTTTTAGTTTGAATAACCCAATTTAAAAAAAAAAATGTGTGGTTTTTAAAATTTATTATCAAATAACTGATAATAAGAGTAAAATTTTCAATAACGGAAAAAAAAAAATTGAGAAAAATAATTTAACCTTTTTAGAAATGTGCATTCAATTTCTGTTTTTTATTTATTTTTTATTTTTCAGAAATAAAATAGTTATCCTTACACATATTGATGCAACTAAAAAAAAATTTTAAGATGACCGAGATGACCTGATGGCCGAGTTATTATCGCTCGGTGCCACAGGTTACGGTACGAGTCCTGTAGATGCCAGGAATGCTTGTAGTGATTCGAATCCACTTTAAAACGTAGGTGCCTGTATAATATGACTATAGAGCGTTGAGAATAGGGCAGACAACCTTGTCATGTAAAAAGAAAAAAACATATCATGTTTCGAATTTACCAGTAGGCAGGTGGCCTTGACCTACCCACCATGGGCTGTAGTGCCAGGGAGTTAGTTTTTTAACTATTTGATAACGACTTTTAGTACGAAATTGATTTTGATTAACAGATTTGTCATTATTTAAATCAGTTGATTATATATTCATATTCATATATTTGCTTTATTGTAATATTCTAAAAAATATTTTACTGTGATTTAAAATGATTGTATGTAAATGTACATATAGATAAACTATATGTACATTTACAGGTGATTGTACGTAAATATTCTCTATTTTTTCGAAAAAATAATAAATAAATAAATACAAAATATAAAAAAATAGGCTTTTATACATATGATATGAGATAAAATATGCATAAATATATATATATTTTATTTTTTTTTTTTTTTTTTTTTTTTTTTTTTTTTTTTTTTTCAAAATATGCTTATATATATATTTTTTTATCCATATGCTTTTTTAAAAAAGCCTATTTTTTTCCAAAATATGCTTTCTTAAAATGATGTGCTTAATCTTTTCATTCACATATCAGTCCAATGAAGAATAGTTACAAACATACGAATGATTGAATTTTGTAAATTGTATTGAAACTTTGTTAAGCTAATTATTTCAACTTCAAAATGAGCTATTTAAATTCCGGTACACGCTGTTTAAAATTACTCTGTATATTATTTTTCAACTAAATAAATTGCAAATGCAATAATTTCTTAAAAAATAACAAATTGCTAGAAAATCGAGTTTGCCTTATACACTAGAAAATATGCTAATTTAATTAATAAAAGTTTTTATCCTTCAAGTTTGTTAATTACAGTATTTACCATTCCTTTAGTTATAATAAATTTGCATCTTTAGTCGTTTAAAAATCAAATTTCTTCTTGTAGCATACGTTATGTTTTATTTAATTGCTTATGGTGTACGAGCAATCACGTTATCAGATTATTATAATTATTATTATTATTATTATTATGCATGCATGCAGTAATCTGATTAACTGGTTTTCCGAATCACGAAATATGTCGATGGCAAAAGCAAAAAATCTTGCCTTGCTTGAAAAGGTTAATGTATTTAAATGATCTTTCTGAAGATGTGAAATATTTCCCTGATAATAAAGGACGAATAATAAGCTTTTTAAATCATCTGAAGGAAGCTAATAAATCTTTCACAGGAAACATTACCTATCATTCATCCTCCTGCGTCGTCATTACTAAAAGCAAAGAAAAAATTAGTATATCCGTATATACTTTTCAAGTCTAGCCTGTAGTATGTAAACACAGTTGTAGTTTTTTTATTTATTATTATTATTATTATTATGTTTTACAAAAAAAATAGCTCAAAGAAGATCTCATTCCCAATGCTGGACATGCACAGACTTGGCATGGGGTTGAGGTTATAATGGGTCAAGTAGGGGGTAATTGCAGATCATCCTTCTCTCCCCCCTCCCCTCTGTCACTCTTCCACTGTCAGTCTTCTCTCAATGAGCTTCAGAAAGCTGTCGTAACAAATTGTGTAATCTTATATACGACAAGCCTCAGAGTCGGGAAAATCACAAACGAGCATGTTGCCTTATCGGAAATAACGTTGAAGAAAATGAATAAAAGAAGTGGTTAAAATTTTTGATGGCATTGATACTATCTGGCACGGAAAAAATATCAAAATAATTTCGGAGTGTCACTTGTTGTGAATTGAAAGAGTTTGATACGTTCCAAGATTTTTTTTTTTTTTTTTTACATTTCTAAACGTGTAAAGCATGAGTAATTAGCTAGCATAAAAAAAAAAAAAAATTAATACCATAGGTGATTACGGCTTGTTTGTTTGTAAAATTGCTTTGATAATTATGTCAAGATCATAGTGATATTAAGGATATATTTTTACATTTAACTCTTCATTATCAGTTTTAAGTAGCTGTTTGTTATACATTATTTGTAAGTTGCTTTATTGATTAAAAGGAAAATAGTGTTGACAATTTAAAATATTTTAAATTGTCAACACTAATCCGTTAAATTAAAAGTATAGTTTATCCATTAAATAAAAGTATAGTTTAACTAATCCATTAATAACAAGTTTCCATACTAATCCATAAAAAATAATCCATTAAATAAACTAATCCATTAACTAAAGTAATCCATTTTAATAAGAGGGATTATTTAAAAAAATTATTCTTGTATTAAGAAAGAAATGAGGGGGCTGGATGGCCGAGTGGCTAGCTCTCGGCGCTTGTCAACTTAAGTGTCAATCTCTGGCCTCGGGTTCCAGTCTCGACGATGCCATAGATGTTTGTAGTGGTTCGGAATCCACTTTAAGTCATTAGTCTCGATCTAATAGGATTGTAGAGGCATTGGGTGTAAAGCTGACAACTCTATTCGGTAAAAAGAAAACATCTCTTGTCTCGAAATCTGCCAGTAGGCAGACGGCCTGGGCCCACTGTGGGGCTATTGTGCCAATGAGGAAGAAGCGAAATGTAATGTAAGTAAAACAATAATAATATTTTTTAATTAACGAAATTTTAAAAATTACTTTCAGATATCTTTCATTTTAAATTTTAGAATCACTCATTTTTTTAACAAGTTTCATCATTTTTAAAGAGCACGATGTATTTCGTTGGATTGTATCATTTCGTATCACCTTTTAATTTTTAATATTTTTCAGTTCAATCCGCTCTTTAAAAAAAAACCGGTACCCCGGCCTTTGGTACCATAAGCATTTCAGGTTCTTCAGGATGGCATGTATGTTTGTTAGTGGTTCGGCATCGACATTAAACTGTAAGTGTCAGTCTAATTAATCCAAAGTGTTAAAAAATTACTATAGATCAATAAACCAAACCATCCTGTTGTTGTCCTTAAGAGAAAAGAGTTCACCGTCAAATTTTTGCCTTACTTACGGTTCTCATTGAATTTGGAAAGAAATTTATAATACGAAATAAGTCAGCAAAGATAATGATTTTAAATTTAGTGAAGGAATTTGAGAAATGGTTCACTAGTTAAACAAACGCCAGTCTAAAGTGAGAGAAGTGCTTACAGAAAAATTTTCAGGAATATTTGCTCGAATCTACCAGAAAAGGAAAAAATTATCCAGCCAAATTAGAGTTTCGTGAATAAACTGAAATTTCATGTGCAATGCGAAAGTTATCTATGAGTTCAAGGAAACTGATAACGACAAGAGATTGTATTTCTGCAATTGGTGCCAAAATGTGTCTCCATGTTAATTTAAATAAGGAGGTAAACCATTTATACTTTGAGCATTTACTGTGATTACATTTGTAGAATATGCGCATATGCACACACATTATCAAGTATATGTTATAGTTTATTTATAAATTCATGGTTATATCTACTTTTGGATTATACTGAGGTTTCTTCAAATTTCTAAATTAAAAACTCATTTATCTGAACCAGAGAATTTTTTCAAAATAAATAACAAAAGATATTATCTAAAACGCAATAACAAACATTATAAGAAATATTTCTATGTTTATCATTTGCTGAAAATGAAATTATGGACATTTCTTATCAGGAATTATTATTTTTTTTTGTTGTTGTTAACTGATTGAAATGATCCATTACAAAATAAAATAAACAGCTTTTTTTTTTTTTTATATATCTTTAAAAATTGTGCTCAAAACTTATCGATTCATGTTATCGTTATATCATTTTATCGCCGTATATATTTGCAGACATTTTTGAATAAATAGCTAGACCGGAATCTACGGTTTAAAATGGATTCGAATCACTAACAAATATCCATGCCACAGCCAGATTCAAACCTGAAACCTGTGGTACCAAAAGCCGGAGCACTAGCCAATTGACCATCAAGCCGCTTTATCTTCTTAAAACAATAACCACTCTTCTTTACTCGGTATTATGGTATGCATACTACTAGGAAAATGAAGACCTTGACATAAAAACAGGTGCCTAAAAGGATATTGATGATATTACATTAAACATTATTACATTACACATGGCAGAATTTTTATTTGTTTTGTGTAGGTTTTTAGTTATATTTTCAACCATTAACAATGAATAGACATATTTTATATCAATACTGTGAAGTAATAGAATTAGTAATAACATTAATATATCAAATTTACAATTATCTACACTTAATTATCCTAGGTTATTTTAGGCCAGAAACACCCTTATAATCCACTTTAAAGAGACAACAACCATTAGGCAAGGTAAAAGAACAATCTCCCTAACGAGCCTTAATTGTTTCATTGGCCTTCTAATTAACTCCTGTTCAAACTAACGATCCCAGAAGTCGAAAGAAAAAAATCAACTCAAACACTCCAAAGACGGGACTCCAACACATGCTCGGACGCATTTAAACCGCCAAACGGCAGTAGAAAAACTCGATGAGATAGCTGTTCGACAAGAATGGGATGGGAACAACGCAACCACCTGCGGTGGGGGAGCAATAAAATGCGAAATCCCGAGTTTCGAGAATACCGAGAAAAAGTTAATCCGTGGGACCTTGTTTCCTTGACAGCTCATAGAGACCAGCGTGATGCACGGCTAGGGTTGGCACAAAAAACATCACCGCCTTCTCGCCAACCGTCGCGTCGCCAAGGGCAAGAAGAAATCCGTCGAATGCATGTACTAGGATTTTGTAGAAAATGTTGCGAACATTAAAAGAGTACCAATTAAATATTTTACAATTGATAAAAATGCTTATAAGTATTTATTATCATTTATATATGAAATTTCATATCATCATTGGCGCAACCCATTTTAATTATAAAAATATTTTTTACTGGTGATTTCGAGATGTATTAATATTCTTCTTTTGAAGGTTGTATAATGGTATTTAAATAAATAAAATATAACAATATATATATGCATTTCTATAATATATATGTATAAATATTGTTTATTATTTGCATATAATAAAAGGTCATTTATTTTTGTTTTTTTATTTAGTTATATGTTAATTTTGAATTATTTTCAGAGAATGAGGTGAAGTTTCGTTTTGAAAAGTGGCCAGCAGTGGAAACTATTTCTTTTTCATGGATATTACAGTTAATATTTTTGTCTTTTTAAAAATTTTAACCTTTAGTTATTGGGAGAAAGTTTTAATTTTAAATATTCCTACTCTTTTCATTTTGAATCTTGATTTTTAGCAAACTCGATCAAACTCTCGGATCAAGATGAGTTGAAATTCTTGAGCTGATATATAATTCGAGATGTTATTTTGTTTTTAAATATTTTAGCCTTTAGTTATTGAAAAATGTTTTAATTTTAAAAATTCCTATCACAAACTATTCTTAAAATATATCTTATTCTTGCATATATGCAAATCAAAAAAGTTCTTGAGATAAGGCTGCAAGTAAATAAACTTTTAAATAATGATTTATAATTGCGTTTTGAAAGGAAGATTAAAATAAATGAGTAACTGCATAGTTAACAAATCTTGCTAGTGTATAATAAAAGAAAGTTGTAAATAAGTCAAATAAATATGTAAATAAAGTTAGGTTTAAACTTTATAAGTTGTAAATAAGCAAGGAAAAACATCATAGTCATAAAAGGTTTATTGTTAAAAAAGATTGTAAAGATTATTATTCCATTCTTGTTTCAAATGCATAAAAAAAATTAATCATAACGATTTAAACAAGTAATTAAAATTTTTTAATAGATTAAGTAAGGTTTAAGTAAATCAGGAAATAACAATTAAATTGCAAATAAAACAACTTTTTATAAAGTTAAAATTTCAAGTATTAACTAAAATTGTGAATAAATATAATAAATGCAAACATTGTAACTAAATAATTAAGATTATAAGTAAGTAAATAAAATAAGGTTGTACTTTGAAATTCATTCGTAATTTCAAATTGAAAAAAAAATATTCATATATTTATCAAAGGTATAAGGTTTTCAAATATTTTTATAAAAATTACATTTTAAGGATCAGTCTTAATACTTTTAATAGCTTATTATTTATTTCCAGCATTGCTTAAATTATATGCAATTATAAACAATGTTTCTAATCAAAATACTTGGATAATTTTCTCCATAAAATAGATTTATAAATAAAAATAGAAACAATATAATTTTTGCTCAAAGATTTTTTTTCTATAAAAACTTCTATGAAATGTTGATATTTTTGTTATTTTAAAAGCTAATGATAATATTATGCTTCCTATTTAAAAATATGTAAATTTATTTTTAGATAATTCTGAGATAATATAAATTTTAGATAAATAATTAAAATAAAAAAAAAGTGCCTTTATTCACTTCATTAGCTCAACGTACTTAGATAAATGGTTTAAAATAACTTTATCAACAAAAAATCATTGTCTTTAATTTCACAGTAATATTATGCTATCTGGATAAATGATGTTAATTTTTTCAAATATTAATTCAGTAATTAAATTTAGATAATTCTGTTAAATGATTATGAAATAAACGTTGCATAATAAACTTTTAGTATGCAAACTTAAACAAAATTTTAAAATTTTTATAAAACTTTTTTCATTATTATATAAATTATTTTTTTACAATATTTACTTTAAATTTTTTTTTTTTTTTATTACATTTTTCATAAATTATATAAACTATTTTTATATATTTTCTATTTTATTTTTTTTTTTTTAAATAATTTCAGTTTCTTTTCATATGTAAAAGGATACAAAAGATCCGACCATAAATCGATTAATTCTTCATAATAAATGAAGTAAAAAATTCTTATTTGTTTCTATTTCTTTAAATACTCGTACAATTAGCCGTTAATATCAACCAAGATAATTTCACATAAGCAAAAAAATTCAAATAAACTGGATTTATAAATATCGTCATTATATAATAGGATAAATAAAAATGTACACACAATTTACTAATTTTTGATGGTAAAATTGTTCATTTGAAGAATCAGTGTATACATTACTGCATTGTATGCTTATATAATTTTTTTAAATATTATGTAGCCTCTTCTTGTCGCTCAATATATTCAACTGTTATATTTTTTCAACTGAATTTAGATCTTTGGAATGTGTCATTTTCTTCTGACAAATATCGTTTTCATTATCACTATTCTATTAGTAGTTTTCAAATATGTCTGCAATCAT
The DNA here is from genome assembly GCA_021605095.1 of Caerostris extrusa. Lineage (NCBI taxonomy): Eukaryota > Metazoa > Arthropoda > Arachnida > Araneae > Araneidae > Caerostris > Caerostris extrusa. The sequence goes on along the minus strand of BPLR01013757.1, from coordinate 84,049 downwards.
AATATCTGTATTTTTTTTTCGTATAGTAACTTAGTTAAAACAGAAACTCAATTAAAAGATTTCGATTAATCGATACTATATTTAATTAATTTTTGGTTAATTAACATTATATCAAAACAAAATATGCGGTTAAAAACACGTAATTCTAGAAAGTATCCCAAAAAGATCCCAAGTAAGAGATACAGTGCCAAATGTGGCATCCCATCCAATCACAATTCCCCCACCAAAATGAAAGGAGAATCTCTCTACGGACTGCCAAAAATAAAGAAAACACAACTAAAAAAGAAAAAAAAAAACCCTACGAACTGTCGCCCGAAACACACCCTGTAGGGGTGGGTCACTAATGGAACGAACCGAAGAAAAACAACTCCATCTATATTCCTCCCTCCGCAGGTACAGTACTGGAGTGTCGGACAGTACAGCAAGGAAAAAGGCGGTAGGCGCGACACCGATCTTTAATGACGCCCGACCCCTGAACTCGGGAGGGAGGAATGCGGCAGACGATAAAAAAAAAAAAGGAAGGGGGTGATCAGTCAGTGTCGAAGATTGGGTCTGATCATTAGAAAGCAGGGGCTCAATCACATCTACAGCATCCTTTCTGTATTGCATGTTTTATTTATTTGATTTCGCTAGAGAGGAGGAGGTTCTGGTGGAAGTGTGAAGACTTTGGATTGGTGATTGCAAAGGAATAAGATGTAAAAGCTGCTTTGTAAATCTTAAAGCATGTTTACACGACCAATTTTTTTTTTTTTTTTTTTTTTGTCAACATCAACTTTATATAGATATGATAAAATGGTATTTTCATTCTATTAGGCTGTGTAATTAATATAATACAGTTTAAATTATTTCTTATTTTTTGAGAGTTGGCGATGTTATGTTCGAAGTTTTAATAATTTTAGTATTAAATTTAAATACTTATTTTTACATAATTTTTTTAAATTCTATGCTGATTTTACTAATATACTTGACATATATTTGACAATATAATGTTTTTCAAATCATTAGTAAAAATTTCGTTGGGTGATTGGAATTATTTTGAGAATAATAATATTTTTTAATGTTTAATGTTATACTGTTAATGACCAAAGGTATAGGGGTTCTGCGACTTATTTTACCAAATAATAACAATGTATTTCCTTCTTCTTGTATTGATTCGAAAATAACAATTCAAATGTTGGCTTCTTTTTTAAACTAGAGAATATATATATATCCTTTTAGTAGCAATATTTGACTTACAATTAAAGAAGTTTTTATATAGTTTTAAATATATTATTATATACAAAAAGCTTTTAGACATTTTCTTTTAAAATATTACCAAAATACAACAGTAAAAAAAAAAAATATGAACAATACGAGTAAATTTTTTTAACAACGTACTTTTTTATTTTAATTTGTTTTTACAAAAATAGACTAATATATTTTTGGTTTTGTACATAATTATATAAAATTTTGTAGCTGATATAGATATTTTGTATTCCAAACACAGTAAACTGCATATGGTATTAAAAATTTACTCAAAAATTTTTATCAAAAACAATTTTCGACATTTTTTTCTTTTTGCTCACGCCTTATAGGTGGAATAAAATATAACACGGATTTTCTAACAAATAAATTATAAAATATATGAATTCAGTTATTGTTATTAATAGCACATTTTTATTTTTGCTTTAAGTATACAAATTTATTTCAAAATTTATACAGCCGAAAGAGGATATATCCTTGTTTTTTAATATTATAATTTATCTGTATAAAAGGAACAATCATAAATTTTATTGTGAATTATTAAAAATAGTAAATTAATCATTATATTTAGCATTTTTGATCTGTTCTTTTTAAGAGAATTATCATATTTTGTAAGAAAATTTCTTTTTTGTTTCCATAACATATTAGAAACCTGAAGAATGTGGTACCAAAGGCCAGAGCTTTAACCAATTGGCCATCAAGCCACAAAAAAAAAAAATCCAGCAAAATTATACATTATCAATATGTAATGCAATTTATTCTACTATAAGAAATATCAAATAGTTTTTATAAAATCTACATTTGGATAATTTGAATGCTTATTTATATTAAAAAATAATAATTAAATAATTTCATTAAAATACATATAATAAATTACTTATGTTTGTTATTGTGATAGATGATTTATGTCTGAAGGACATTGAAGGATAAGCAATGAATCAGAAATCTTATCTCTCATTCAATTCATTTATGAAATAGGAAAGACATGTTGTCCACACCACTAGAGTATCAATCACGGAGACAGAACAAAAAAACAGCTCTCAAAACTAACTTTTTGCGACCTTGTTCCTAAACTTTTCCGCATTCTGGGAAAGACGGTGATTGACGGATGACCTTTTTTAACCCTTCCTCTACTTTAATGCCATTGGGGCAGCGTCTATAAAAGGAAAGGCTCCTATTGGTCGGAGAGGTCGAGAGGGCAGGGCAAAGGTCGTGCCATTTCGAAGACCACTACCCAACATGGATCGATAATCATTCGTGATTCATTCATCCTTTGCTCAGTTCATCAACGCGCAGCAGCTTTTCTTCCCTGCTTTGCAAGGGAGTGTGGCAGGAAAAGCTTTCAGCAGCTGCAGCAGACGGCGTTCGGGGGGAAAAAAACTTTTACAGGTTTTCGTGTTTATGAGCGTGCATGTAAAAAACTTTTTCTCTTGAATGAAAGTAATGTTCTTTACAGAAATTAATTATTCGAATGTAAAGTAATGTTCTTTACAGAAAAAGTATATCACTTAATGATCTATTTGTAATGTAAGAAAATAATATTATTAATCACATATTTTGTTAACACAATAAAAAATTTCTGTCCACATACTTTTTAAAAGCTTCAATTTGTTATTAATGAAATTTTATTTTCTCTATTTTTTTCTTTGTTAATTGATGATAAAAAGTTATTGCGATTCATTATTCTATTAGTTATTAGTTCTAAAAATTATTATTATTTTATTATTCAACTTTGCATTTTCAGTATATTGAAATATATTCAAGCATTTTCAGTATCTTGAAGTATACTGAAAATGCTGGTACTTACGTATTAACGGTACCTTGGCGACAGACTTGGCGGTTTTTAATTGTCGCCAATCTTTATTATTTGGAATAAAAAATATTTTGAAAGATTTTAAATGAAGTGTTTCATATATATTTTATTATTTGGAACAAAATTTAAGTTTGGCGCCAAATCTGTAGCTGCGGTTGGCGCGTGTGCTCTTTATTGGCGCAAGTGTCGCCAAGGTACCGTTAATACGTAAGTACCAAAATGCTTAGTGATGTGTATGCTTTGTATACCTTCATATGTATACTTTGAGATACGGAAAAAAATGCTAAAATTAAGACAAAAAAAAAAAAAAAAAGAACTTATATTTACACATATTCAAATATTCAACTTGGAATAAAATACATTCTCAAATTGTCTGCAATGTTTTATTACTAAATCGGTATGCTGAAGTTTCGAATATATGTTGTAATAATTTATCTTTATTGTAGAACTGATTTAAACTATTTAATTAAAAAGTAAAATTTCGAGACATATATAATATTTTTCCATAATAGATTTTTACATTTTCAGAGTAACTTAAAAGCTGTAGAAATTTTTTTCATTTTAAAAGGCAACATTTATTAATTATAAAATCAGTATTTTTGATAATAAATATTCTTATTAGAGGAAATATCCATAAATTTTGCATTTTTTTCTGAGTGAGAAAGAAATATTGTTTAGGAAGTGCAAACAATGATAAATAAGAATACTTTTAATTGAGCAATATCTAAACATACTTAGTCTTGGCATTTTTATAATTAAAACAATGCTCAATAGCAATTAAAACTTCAAAATTAGTTTCAGACAGTGATATAATTCAATTAGATTATTTTTTCCTTTCAGTTTAGATACTTTTATTATAAATATTAGCAAATAGGGTAGGTCGTGATTAATACTTAAGTATAGAAAACAAAACGTTAGGGAAATTTTTATTTATCAAAAAAATATTTAATAAACTAATTTTAAGAAAGAAAATAATTTTAAATGATAAGTCACAATATTTGTGCAAATGCAAACAATTTGTGTTTTTGTCATATAATAGCAAATGTAACTTACATTTACTGTAAGTTATAGTTACGTAAGTTACAGTAATTTACAGTCACTGTAAGTTAATGTACTAATGTTTTTAGTTTGGCAATTTTGTTGGGCGAAAATATAAAACAAAGATTAAAAATCAGGATTCAGAAAATTTTAAAAGAAATGTATTCAATCTATTTAACTTAGACTTCATGTCTCTAAGCTATTAAAAGTTTGTATTGTTATGAAAATTAATATAAATAATTATTTTTGATATAATAAATACAGTTTTTATTTTTAAAAAAAAAAAACTTTTTTTTTTGTAGTTTCTGATTGTCCACGGAATAAAAAAAAAAAAAGGAAAACCTTTAAGGGTTAAAATTATTATATATATTAATTATAAAAATACATTATAAATAAAAATACAGTAAATTATAAATATTAATACAGATAAAATATAATTAATTAATATTTTTTATTTCCAATGGAAATGCAATACAAATAGGGGAAAGTACAGAATAAAAAGAGAAAGAAAATGTAAAAAAAAATATTGTGCAGTCTTTTTTCTTTTTATTCTGCATTTTCCCTTTTTATATTGCATTTCCATTGGAAAAAAATGTTAATTATAAATATTAATACACATTACATCCAACCCTACAACCATTCAACTTTATTTCAATCTAAATAAAGCTATTTATTATATAAAGTTTTACCGTCTCTAAAACTACACTACAGATCCTTTAACCAAAATGTTCCTTTGAAAAATAAGGAATCATTTAAGAAAAAAGAAAAAAAAAATGTCCGAGTGGAGAAGTTTCGATTTCTGGGTCTCGGAAGGTGTGACCTGGATTTTCGTCTATTGGATGAGTCGTCACCCATACATCAAAAGAAGATGATCTTTTTTCATCCGATTCACTCATCCGTCCGGCGGCCAGGAACAAAAAACCGCAAATCGAAACTCAAATCAAGGGTCGCCAGACGACTTAAAAATGAACACCGGCTTATTTCTAGATGGAGAAACAATCACTACTTCAATATTTAGTTATTTAGAACTGTTCAATTCCCAAAATACGTTATTTTAAGGATTAAATGTAGGCTTAAGTAAGGTAAAATAAGATACAGATTGAAAGAAGTGTTTTGGTAGAATTCTACTACATTTATTTAATTTATGAATTTTTTAAACAATCTTCCATTATTAATGGAGTTCTTCAAAAGGATATATTTAATCGGACTTCAAATTTAAATCGTTTTATATGATAAAATCATCATCATAACTGGCTCGGCAGCCGTTGTGCTGGCTGGCCTTTTAAAAAGATGCAGCCAGGCTGTTTCTCCTCTTGGCCGTGGACCTCCAGTTTTTATCTTAATAACATTAAAATCTGAGTCTAAACAGTCTACCCATCTCTTTTTCGGTCTTCCCCTTGGTCGTTGTCCAAAAGTGGTTACATTGAAAACCTTCAAAGCAGCTTTATCACTTTCCATTCTCATGAGATGAGTTTATTCATTTCCATCACATTCTGTTCAGTTTAACACATTTTAAAAAAATTTTCTAAAAAGTTTGTAAAATTTAAAATTGTATCTTCTTCGCCAATTTCCATTGTCATGGATACCACCAAAAATAGTTCGTAGCACTTTTCTTTCAAAGATTGCCAACATTCTCTTTACTCTTGCTGGTGACCATGTTTCAGGTGCATATGTTAATACTGGTCTTATATAAGAAAAACCGATAGATAATAATTTTAGAAAGCATATAAACACAGAACGGAAATACTATCTTCTCATTCCTACAGTAAAAAGTCTTCAATGTATAAACACTAATATTAACACGTACACACTTGATTTAAAGGCTTACGTAGGTAGGTAAAGTAAGATACAAATTGAAAGAATTGTTTTGGTAGAATTTTTAATACAGTTATTTAATTTATGAATTTTGTAGGCAATCTTCCATTATTAAAGAACTTTTTCAAAAGGATATATTTAATCACATTTCAACTTTAAATCGTTTTATATGTGAAAAACTGATAGATAATAATTATAGAAAGCAGTGAAAATAAGAACGGTAATACAATCTTCTCATTCCTTCAGTAAAATATCTTCAATGCATAAACAATGCATAATAAGTAAAAAACATAATATTAACACGTACACACAACCATTACATTCAAATCTACAGCCATTAAACTTTATGCAATAAACAGCTGTATTTAGAGTCCGTTAATGTGTTTATATGTTATGTGTTAATATTATATTGAAGGTAAAATAAATTATCTGGAAAGATGGTAACAATGTAATTTTTAAACGAATTAGTTGTTGTTAGCGTCATACTGGACCATTCAGCCAGTATTTAAACAATGTTTAACGCAAATTAAATAATAAGAAATGTTTCTATTGTCATTTCCATAATTTGTTTTTCATTTTTAAATTGAAAAAATAAATATTAAAGATTTAAATGAAACAATCGATTTCGATATTTTTAATTGTTTCCAATATGAGGAACTTGATCACCATCTGATTGGCCACTGATATAGTTGAATAGTAGATTTAACATTTCTATTTCATGCACTGGAGAGGGGCAGGAAAATGCCTTTTTTGTGGAATGATGACTGATTGCTGCTCTGCATTCGGTTGTATAGGTTCAGTTTGGTTTGTCGCTCTACGGTCATCGTATGCATACAATCGGCAGGACCTACAGTCGCGTGTATAGGAGAAAAATCTAAACAACCAAGTGTTTAGGTGAAAAATCCAAACAGCAGTTCGACTATTGAGGAGAGATTTTCTGTCACGATTTTCATTGATTCTACTCATTTTTCATAACAGTTGCCACCCTATATAGTTGCGAACATACAGTCTTCCTTTTATATGGTAGCTTATGTGCTCTACCAACAATACTCAACTTAAAATATACGTTGTTGTTCAAGTAATCCGATTTGACCTGAATTTATTCACTACTATGAATTATTAGATTCAAAATTTCTCAAGGAGAACGTACTAAAGAGTTAAGTGCTATACTACATCCACTTTAGTTCTTATAATAATTTAGAATAAATGTTTTAGAAAAAGCATTTGGGAGACGTTTTTCATTCTCCGATGTTACACATAAAAATTTAATGGAATGATTTAATTATTGTATCCATCATGAAAAATAAATTTATTGACTGAAAAATCATATACATCATAATAGACGGAAAATATTTATTAGTGGATTTTTGAATTGAATTACCCAAATCAAGGATCCAATATCAGGCCTTCTTCAGTTAACATAATGATTTCAAATATCATCCTTTCATTAAATAAAAACTAAAAAATCTCAATCCATAAGAAAAAAAGAGAAACAATGTATTCCACATATTGTAACAAGTTTATAATAAGCCGTTCCCCCAAAAACAACTGCTGATAATAACTGACCGTGGCCATCGCCTCAATATCAGCACATCCCCTGAGGAGATGCATGCTTGTGTAAAGCCAAGAAATCACTTTTATCCTCGGCCACCGCTCTGCTCCACCCCACCCAACACCCCCCTCTGAGAATTTCGCCCGAAAGAATTGAGTGGGCAGTCCGAAAAGCTAAAAGAAGGAGAAAGACGAGCTAAAAAGAAAGAAAGACAGATAGGAAAAAGAAATATGGAGATTGGAATCAGGCGATCGGTCCACTAAGAATAATGAAAACGAGAGAAAAGGGGGTTGGGGGACAGGGTAGAGAGAGAGAGAGAAAAAAAAAGTCATTCACTGCGATAATTGAATCACGGGAAGAGATCTAGTCTGTATCTATAACGAGCGTTGGCCCCGCCCCAAAGCGTGCGGAATGAAATGAGATTGTAACCTCATAAGTTGACGGTTCACCACTGCACAACGATAGGAATGCGGTATAATAATAAATAAAGTTCAGATTGTTAAGATGAATAAGGTTTGCATGTCACATTGATCACTCTGCGCAATCAAGAACTTATTCATTCAGATTAGCTGATGGGATGAGACTGGAGGATTTAACCAGTGTTGGTGTCATCAGAAAACTAATAGAAAGGTCACTAACATTTTTTTTTTCCCTGGACGTAATGCTATTTTTGTCTTTTATCAGTTCTGATTTATAATGATTTGGTTACAATCAAATAGAATTTAATTTAACTATTTAATGAATAATGGGTAATATGTTGGTTAACCGTAATAATTGAAGTTGATTGAGATTAATTAGAATATTAGTTAGGTTTTACCAGTATGGTGTCGCAATAAAATAGTTTTGCCTTTTATAGGTTTATGATTTAAAAAAAAAAAGGATAATAATTTGATTAAAGTCACATAGATTTTAGTTTAATAATTTTGTTAATGATTGGTAAAGAGTAAAATAATTGTAATAAGCATCATTAATTAGGATTAGTTGATGCAATGAGACTGGTATGTTCATTAACATAGTGTCACAAAAAGCTAACATAAAGGTCGCTGCATTTTTTTTTTATGCTATGCTGTAAATGCTATGTTGCTATGTTGTAAATTGTAGGTTTATAATTTATAACAAATATAAAAATTTGATTAAAATCAAATAGTTTCTATTTTAATAGTTTCAATCAAAATTGATAATTATAATATTTAGCATTGATTGATATAAATTTATGCAGACACTGTTAGGTTTTATTAACATGATAAAACCCGCCGTTCTCATTGCATCAACTAATCTCAATCAATGCTATGAATAATGAAATTTTGTCTTTCACAATTTGGTGTTGATTTTAACAACTTCAATAATTTGACTTCAGTCAAATAGAAAAGTTAAAAATTTACATAATAATTTGTAATGTGCCAGTTAATCACAATTGCTAATGATAACTACCATTTAATAAATAATCACCTCGGGCAAGGGCGAATTTCTTGAGATTTGTTGATGCATTACGGTTGGTAGGTTATGCTACAAAAGGAAAGACATTTAATTTTTTTAGATTAAAACAAATTGACCAATGAAATGATTTTTTTAGGCGCAATAATGTTTCATTTCTTTTAAATACATGGTGATTTGTAAAAAAAAAAAAAAATAAATAAATAATAATACAGTAAATTGACTACAATCAAATAGGGTTAAGTTAACAAATTCAATATATATTAATTAACAATTCTTCGGTTAATTATCATAACTAGCATTAATTATTATAAGTAACATTTGTGAAATGTTAAAATGTTAAAAAATTTTAAAAAATTGTCAGGCACAATGTATTTTTTTTTTTTTTTTAATTGAGGATTTAACAGAATGTGATATATTGTTTTTAGCCTAATAGAATTAAAATAAAAATTATAATATTAATTGGCAATGCATAGTTGTAAAAGTTTTTTTTTTTTTTTTTTTTTTTTCGATTTCAAAGGGAAGGAATACATTTCAACTTGAAACATTTAATGCATATTTTTTAAAAAGTTTAAATTTATTATAAATAAGTAAAAAAAAAAAAATGGCATGAATAAATAAGTTATGCAAAGTTTTATCAAAGAATCTTTGTTGGTTCTTAAATCCATAAAATTCTTAACTTTTTAAGATCATAAATGAAATACAATAAAAAATAATTGTCATGAATTTTTTCATAATTAATTAGTTCACAATTGTTATATTAATTAGTTCATAATAATGAAATGATATTATTTATGAAAAAAATTATTAACCTGGTAAAAATTCATGGGAAAAGTTATTGATTTATTTTATTAAGGAAAAGAAGGGAACTCATATAAGATAATTCAAGGGAATTCATACATTAAGGGAACTCATAATAAGAAATAAAATAATTTCGTCTAACAAAAACCGAATGACAGATTCGATTATGACAATACATCAACAACTGTCAGATTGGAAATGAAGATAATAGGGAAGATCTTAATTGTAATCTCAGAAACTATTATACAAACAACAAAACTAGATTCCTTTATATGAATCAAGTAAAGACGATTGCAATTATGAAATCATTAATCATTAAAAAAAAAAAAAAAATTTAAAAGACCTAAAAATAAATCGAAACATGCACAACCAACTCAACTATAACGTTTTAATTAGGAATCCAATATAAATTCCGGACATAGATCAGGAAATATCGAATTTCATATTATTAGACACAAAAGCCTTTCTGCCGAAAAACTCGTTTTAAATTTAAATTGCATGATAATGACTGAAACGCCATTACGTTCTCGGGCAACCTAATCAGTCCGCTCATCTTTAATGGAAGAACTCACATTATCCATATAGAGACGAGAGCACCCCAATAATCAAAAAGAAAAAGACCGCGCGCTTGTAAAACAAAACAAAAAAAAAAAAAAAGGGAACCGGGAAAAAAACTTTTAAAGTAAAAGGTTGAAATGAGTTTAAAGAGAAGGGTAATTGCGGTTGCTGCGGAAACATTTATAATTAAAAATGACACGAGTTTTAGAATTAAAGCTTCGAAGGAAACAAGCAGGCAATTACGAATTGAGTGCATTGCTAATGTGGAGAGAGCCATTTTAGAAGTTAATCTCGGTCTCTTTTTTCTGATGCACATGCTCGAATAAGCGTATTTTGAAAAGGGAACGGTTTCCCATAAAAGTTCACTTTATCGCCATCTCAGTGAACATCTCTGGCCAGATTCAGACTGCCTAGTGAAAACTGATACGACTTTGAGCAAAATAATTAGAATTCTTCAATATATTTGCATCACAAAATAAATAAATAAGTAAATAAATACTTATAATAAACATAAAGTTAGTCAAAAATATTTCATAGAACAGAAGTGAAAATGAAAAATTGTGTTTATTTGCAGTTTCATAATGCCACAAATTTACCAGGATTCAATAATTACATGTAAACCATGAAATAGAATTGTGACATCAAGTTTTTATAGCCACAAGAATATAATAGTCACCAATAAAAATAACAATACACAGTTTTCTATTAACAAAATTCTTATTTACAATATTTATTCAAGATTCTATCATAGCTAAATTAAATATCAACTTAGATTAATCTGAAAATCGTATTTTCTTACTATGCATTTTTGGTTTGGGTTTGTCACTCGTTATTTTTTTGTACACTCTGGGTTAATTAGATCGGAAACAATAGTTTAACGTGGATTCCAAACTACTAACAAACATCCGTGCCATCCATACTAAAAACATCCATCCAGAATTCGAATCTGGTGGTGGCATAGTACCAGTGGCTACCAGTACCAGCCTGGGGTACCAAAGGCCAGAGAGCTGGCAATTGGCCATCAGAACCATATGTTTTTTTGAGGGGTTACTTTCATGATTATTTTAAAAATGTATAAAACCCTAATTTTTGATGGATTTTTGTAAAGTTCATGATTTGAAAGTTTTTCTATCATTTATGAAATACAGATTTTTCCCCAATTATTAATAAATTTCTGTTACATTTTTGACAAAGTCACAGGCTTTATATTAGAAAACATGAGATTTACACATGATACACAAATGCACTCTTTAAAATAACATTTAAAAATTCTAGTAATATTTTCTATATTTATGCATGTTTTTTATAGAAATATTTAAGTAAATAATTCGACTTGTATATATATTAAAGTTATATGCTAGTATAGTAATACCTTTCTTGCTCAATATATATATACATATATATACTTTAGTAAAACTTTTGGCACTATCAATTATTTTATTTTTATAACATTAAAAAAATTTTTAATATTAAAGTGATAAAAATTAACATAAGCAAAAATTTCCATTTATTGTCTGTAAAGATCATACTGTTTAAAAAAAAATAGTCATATTAAAATGATTGAAGTTGTTACATTAATATATTGATAAGTTTTTTTTTAAATTCAAATTGAATTTATTTTCGTTTAAATTAAATTTGTCTGTTGCATTAAGACTTTATGATTTAAATTTATCGTTATTGTAATTTTTTTATAAATTAAAAGAAAGTTCATGTTTATCTGTAGCCCTATCTGCATCTTCTTTTCGAAAAACTGATTTTAAATTAAATAATTATGTAGCATTTAAAAAGATATAATTCATAATAAAAAAATATTTTCATATTTATTCATGTTTAATATTAAAATAGAGTTGCTAGATTTCAAGGATCTCCTTTGGACACAATGAAAGACAAAGATGGGACACAATGAAAATATTCTCTTTTTCCCGCCAAATATCTCGCCAAGAAAGGCGAATTTTTAGCTGACAGCAACCCAGCTTTCAAATACTAATCAAAGTATCTTGTTCGTTAAAGAATGTCAGCAACCTTCAGACATGCATTCCATTATTAGTTAATTTATAAAGAATAGCGTCCCAAATTGTCTTTAAAATTCTTGTTCTTTTGATTACTTTGCATGGATTTTAAACCGAATTTTTTCCTTCTTTTGTTCCTTCGGTTCGTTATTTCTTCTACCCTTAAAACATGTGTTCGGAGAACCATTTAGAAAGTCTGTAATTAGATTTAGAATTCAAATTGTTCCCTTCAAATTTAATCTCTAATCTGTTTTATTTATTTTTTTTTCTTCCTCATGGAATAGTAATTAATCGACGTTAATTCCCAAAAGATATTTCTTCCTTGCCCAAAGCTTGGATCAAAGAGAAAAATGAAAAAAATTCAGAATTACATTACGATCACTCAATTTCTTGACTGTTGTATTTAAACGTAATTTAATTCAAAAAATGGCTCTTTTTGAAGTAGAAATAAAAAGTGATTTGTTCTCTCGTTAATGATGATTTTTAAGAGACTTTCATTGAAAATACGGTTACAATTTAGAAAATTTGTTCTTCTAGTTTTTGGTTTTGAAATGTTCGAACATTTTGCAATCTCAGGATTATGAATAAATATAAATTTGTTTATCAAAATAAAGGGATGAAGTCGGGTTTTTTTTTTTCTTTCATGTTAATTTAAATTGTCTTACTTTAAGTCATTGTAAATATTAAAGAGAATAATCTGATTTTTAAGACCCCGCTGCAGCAAATTTTGGAAGGTAACTGTGTTTGGAATTAATCCTTAAAATTTAAGGTTGTTCAAATTGTTTTTATACTGTATATATAATTACTAAATAAGCTCTTCAATAATCAATAAATGCTATTTTAATAAAAGAAAATAATTCAAGCTTAAACAATTTCACGGAATCACAACAAAATATTTTTCCGAGAAAATGTACGTTTATAATTAAGCAGCTTAACAAAAAATATTAAAATACAACAAAATTTAATTACTTGAAATATTGTAGGCATTTTCAATTAAAACTCAGACAATTTAAAGTTAATGGATTAATTCAATTCTGAATTCTCTAAATAAATGGAAAAGTCAGAAAACTTTTCATTTCACTTGCAAACTTGTATTTGAAAATTACTCTCTTATATTTTTGAAATTTAATTCATAAAGAAAGGAAAAAAATAAATGAAATTTAATTCATACAAAATAAAATTATATTTCATATAACAAATCATTTTATAAAATATAATTATTAAATTCATACTTTTTCTTGACCTATCACTTTAAATATTAAACAAAAATGTTATAAATAATGAGCCAGGATATAGAATTGGTTTTTATCTCAATATTGAAGAAAGAGCTGTATTAGTTACAGGCAAATCAAAACTTACAAATATAAAATTCTCTGAAATAAAGATATTTTTGAGAAAAAAAAAAAAATCATCGTTATGATATATTTAATAAATTATCATGGCTAAATGACTTTAAATTATAAATCATTGAATTTTGTTAAAATGTTTCAGAAATTCATATAATTTCATTGACTTTTATCCTGAAAGACTGAACAGTAGACACTATTGCTTTGATTTTTTTTTTCTTGCTGGTGTAATATTCTTGCTGGTTATTTCTGTACTGCATCTTCGTTGCTAACATTGAATCCTAACTAACTCCAAGGCATTTCTAATCCATGTTGGACCATGGCCTTCCTTACAAAAACGACTCCAAAGTTACTCCAACTGTCTCGAGTTTTTGTTTTCCAATTATGATCTTCGGGTTGTTCAGATCCTTTTCCTCTTCACCAATCCGTCTCTTTTTTTGACTTCCCTTTTTTTTTTGGCCCTAGCACTTCCTCTTGAAAATCTTTGAGCCTCTCTAGATAGGAGGAATCTTTGAGCCTCTCTTTTGCCCCAGCCATTGAATTCTCTTTGGCTTTGTATAATTTATGATATTCTTTTCTCCAAATTATTTTTCAATTTCATGATTGTAAAGCCCCATTTTGATAGGTCCAAATATAGCTTTTAAGACATTCCTCTCCCAGGTTATCAACATGTCTTCCTTGTTTTTGAGTTAAGGTCCAGGTCTCGGACCCATAAATAACTGTTTGTCAGATTATAGTTTTGTACACCCGAAGATATTAATTTTTAAAGCAAAGAAACTGCAATTTCCTGTATTTAAACTTCGCATAATCTCTGGCCTAATATCATTATTTTCGGTGACAATTGAGCCCAAATATTTAAACTCCACAACTTTTCAAACTTTATCTCCTCATTTATCTTTAGTTCAGTATCTGTATCAGCTCCTCTGCAATCCAAGTTCATTTATTTAGTCATTTTTTTTTTTATTTATTTCTCGATCAAAAATGCTGACTTCTCTGTTCATCCCATTAAAAACTTCAAACAATGCATCTTTACTTCTTGCCATCAATACCACATCCTCGGCAAAAGCCAAAAGCTGCTCAGTTCTATTAAAAATCCTACCACCTCTATTTGATATAATTTTGAAACACACAATAAATAAAGTTCTTTGAAATGATGACATTAGAAGTGCAAATAAAAAATATTTAAAATTCTAGAAAAGCATTAACTAATGAAGATGTTAATTATAGTTTTGAAGTATAGTGGTTATAGACGTGGTAATGGCAGCCTTTGTTTTTATTAAACTGAAAAATACTCGATAAAAATAAAATGACACTATCTATACCAAGTACTACGATACATAAAATAAACATTGTATCATTAAATATTTATTAATGGAGATGTTAATTACAGTTTTGACGTCTAGTAGTTATAGTGGTAGAGGCGATAATAGCAGCCTTTGTTTTTATTAAACTGCAAAATACTCGACAAAAATAAAATGTTACTATCTATATCAAGTGTTACGATGCATAAAATAAATATTGTATCACTGGACATTAACTAATGAAGATGTTAATTACAGTTTTGAGGTATAGTGTTTATAGTGGTATAGTGGAGGTAATAGCAGCCTTTGTTTTTATTAAACTGCAAAATACTGGATAAAAATAAAATGCTAATATCTATACCAAGTGCTACGATGCATAAAATAAACATAGTATCATTATGAAACGGTACAGAGTGGATCAATACCATAACTTATCGCTTTAAACCCTTTACTCCTCTATAAAGAAGCAGAAAAAAAAAATAGGCTCACTTTATTTGGGAAGGAGGCTCATCGATGACTAAACGGGGGAAAATGAATAAAAGCCGCAAATCCAGACCGCAAGCCCAATCCACTGCGGCATTAAACTGCAACAACAAAAATCGTGAAAGGCGCATCGTCACGCGTGATTATTCTGCTCACGTTCCTCATTCAAAAGACCCATCATTAATCCAACGTGAGTCCCTATCCCGGATGCTTAGAGACATCAACTAGTCAGTCTATCACTCAAAAAAAAAGCAAAAAGCAATCTTAATGGACAAGCAGCAGCCCTGTTCTTTGAAGATAAGTTGCTCTTGCAGCTTGCTTCGGCTTTGCCTTTTTGCTTTACCTTTTTATTTTTTTCATATTTACTTTTTTACTTATTTTTTTACTTCTTCTTCTTCTTCTTGAAACTCTTTGAGCCCATGCCAGGGTGACAAGGTGTCACCGAGTAACACGTGCACGCGGGGCTCACAGATAAATCTTCTTTGCTTTTGCAGGCCAATCACATGAGTTGGATTGGGGAACGTATACCAATATTTGGACTAGTGCGTGTAAGTCAGTGAATTATAACGAGAACATTGTTTTGGAGGGGGTAGGGAGGGATAAAGAAGACGAAGGATGTTAATGGATTGTTCCTGGATTGTCTTCTTTAACAAGGTTATTAACAGGGTGACAAATTATGCTTCAGGCGCGTAGTGATTATTAACATTCGAAGTGTTTGTTAGATGTAGTTGGGAAATTGAGTAATGAATGTGATTTCGTTGTTTAAAGTAATGTTTGGAGGATCCTTTACAAATATGAGATAATTTTAAATGTTTTTTATTCAATTTCAAAAAAAAATCCATTTATTATATGATTGATTAATGATAGTGTATTTATCGATATAAAATAATAACAAGCTAGATTAAAAAACAGGCAAGAATAAATATAAGATTTTTTTGACAGAATCAAAAATGATAAACCATTAAAGGTAATAATACATCATATTTATGTGTAAGTGTTTAATAAATTATCAATTAAGTTATTAATAAGTTAAAAGTTATAAATAACTATTAATAAGTAATTAATAGTATTTATCATTTAAAGTATCATCAATTTGAGACCCATTTGAAATGAAAAAAAAAAAAATTCAGTTTATTCTTGTGCAATTTTCATCATTCTTTTAAATAAAATATTGATTATTCAGCCCAACATTATATGGTTTTCCTGTGCAAATGAAAATACCAGTAGGTTTGGTTTGGTTTGGTTAGTCGCTCTATGGTCATTTTTTGCACACTTTGCTTAGTTCGGGACCTACAATTTAATGGGTGAATTCAGAACCACTAACTTAACATTTATGATACCGCCAAGATTCGAACCTGAACCTGGGTACCAAAGGCCAGAGCGTTAAGCCAATTGGTCATCAGCTAAAATTAGCCAATCAGCTAATTTTCCATTGGCCATATACCAATTACTTTTCCCTTGTAACATTTCTTACAACTTCTAGACCATCCTATTTTCTTATTTTTTATTACTGTATAACATATAGCAAAGTGTTATTCAATCATAAAAAGGAAAATGTAAATTATTAACTCAATTATACTTAAAAATAATATAAAAGAAACATTTTATTAAATTTTATAATTGCAAACAATAATTTCTAATAATTTAATCGATAGTAAAAAAATTATTCATTAGTGAATTTGTAAAACATTCTGTCGACTATGAACGTATGAAAGGTTCACATTTGATAGTTTCAAAAACATCTGTTTTATACTGCATCAGATTTTAAATTTTCACAACATGAATCAAAATAATATATTTTATGAACATATTAAAAACTTTTTACATATTTTTAAATTTGCATTAATAATTACAGGTATTTGAATAATTCAATACACAAAATACTTGAACAGGTTACCCAAATTTTAAAGTGATGGAATTTTACCTAATGGTAATGTATAATTTTTTAAATAACTACCATTGAATTATGGTGTGATGGATAATGAAAGATTATTGATTGAGTGGCTTATTTTTAAAAAAAAAAAAAAAAATCAAAGAAAAAAAAGAGAAGATGAATGAAAACTACAAAGTAGTAATTTGTAAATTGATGGTTATCCTATTGTTTTATCCTTAAGTGAGACATTCTTTGATTAAAAAAATTATATTATAATTGATGACTTTCGTTTACCTTTGTTTTGAACAAAAAAATACATAAATATTATTGATTGAATGAGGCATAAACTCATAAAATAAATCTATTGAATAAATTTGAACACTATTTAATGTAAAGAAAATCTAAACAAAAAAGCAGATATTACAAAAGGTTGCAATTTTGAAGTTTATTTGAGAATTTCGATATTTTTAATAAATGTTATTACATATCAAATATTACTTTAGAGCGTGAAAAATGAAATTCCTATGATGATTATAACATTAAATCCAAATACAATAGAATTATTTTTGCTTCAAATTTATAACAAATCAAGATTATAATTAATATTTTAAAATTAATTTCATAATAAAAATAATAATACATAGCATATATACTAATTATAAAATAGCTGAGAAGCAATGGCTATTTTCAATAACAGATATTTTCTATTTTTCCAGTATAGTATTTGGCTGTCATTATAATAAAATCGGCACAATGAATTTTTAATATATCAAGAGCTTTTACTTTTGGTATGATTAAATGAAATAGGAATTATACCATTGTCATTGTTATATGACTGTGGTTCTAAATTATGGCTATTGTATCAAAGCACTAGTTTGAAACTCATAAAAATTGTTGGCACACATTTAGAGAATGATTTAGCCTAGATATATTTGAGATTCCATGTTCAATTTGGGTTCATTTTCTCTTTTGCAACTTGATTATTATATTGATTCAACTCTCTAATTTAAATTTTTGTAATTTCTTTTGTTCCCCGATCCGCCTTGAATAGAGAGGGGTACTCTTAAAACTCCCAAATAGTACAGAATAGATGATAGCCAAATAGAGGGTCGTAGAGTTTTTGTCTTTGGGTTTTGCTCAGGTCTAGTGTTATTAAAGAGGGTTTTTTTTTTTTTGTACTTGGTTATAGTGAGGTTAGTTTTTATATATGACTGCAGACTATTAATGTGTTAATTTTGTTGTGGTGTGTGTTTTGTAAAATAACTATGAAATTGACTATGACCATGCAATATTCTTTCAGGGTGTTTTTCCTAATATCTATATATGCATATACATTGATATATATACAACCATTAAAAATTAGTAATGATCTTAACAGTAAATATTTTTAATATGATAACCGTGCTTTGAAACTATTTTAATTGCTTATTTCAACATACGATTTTAAGAAAAACTACCATGCGTTGATTAAATAAAACCAAATAAAAGACTGTAATAAAATATGAATTTTATTTATAGCTCATAAAGATATTTACTTTGTATTTGTATTCAAACACCAATTTAAATTTAAAAAAATTATCAATCTATTGAACTTAATGTTCAAAAATTGTTCAATTATTTTAAAACAATGTTTAATTTATTTTAAAAACAAATAAAGACAATTATTAAATTCAAGCAAACGACACTTTTGATTTGATTTAACTAATATCCAAGAAATATGGAAAAGATTGTTCAGAAATTGAAATATAGAAATTGGATTGTTCTGAAATATATTGTTCAATTATTTTAAAACAATGTTTAATTTATTTTAAAACAATTAAAGTCAATTATTAAATTCTAGTTAACGACACCTTTGATTTGATTTGAACTAATCTCCAAGAAATATGGAAAAGTTCCCTAACAACTCACTTTATCCACAAAATGAACTTAAAAAACTTCCACTACCTTTTTAAAATAAACATCATATATAAGGCAATACCACAAGTCTTCAGACAGATGACAACCCCCAACCCCCTTTTATTTTTCTGCCAGTACTCAATGTGCTAACAGTCTAATCTCTGAAACAGTAGACCTAATCCTTTTCATGTAAAAAAAGCCTTACCAACAGCAAATTCGGAGATCAGGAAAAGAGGAAGAGATTGAAGACAGGGGGAAAAAAAAAAAGAAAGAAAAAAAAAAAAAGGAAAAAGAAATAGTGGTGAAAAGTGGAGCATCAGAATCAGGAAACTTCTATGTTCAGTTTTGCTGCTGCTGTTGGTGGTGGTAAGTTCTATCTTCCGACAAAAGCCAGTCTTTACTTGGGTTGGAAAGCAAAAAAGGATTTGGGAGAACGGGAGGCGATGTTATGAAAACACACCAAGTTGCAATTACTTGATTCCTTGAAGTAAATCTCCCAGCCCACCAGGGAGGATTAGCGGGAGTAATTTTGCGTTCTTAAGTCCCCACTAGATTTTTGCTTCTATTTAAATAGCGGCGGTGTTTTGGCGGAAGGCTTTGCAACTCGTTTTCTATATTTTCTTCAGCAATTTTGTTTATTTATTTAGTATTTATCTTCTTCCTTCCCCTCCTTTTTTCTTGGGTTTGATAAATTTCCGTGGAGTTATATTTCAGCGCCGTGCTTACTTACTTACTTGCATGCTGTATCTTTACTTAGATGGCTTATAGTGAGTTGGGTTCTGGTAAAATTTTTGTGCGAAATTTTGAGATTGGAGTGAGCAATATTCTTTAGGATTAAGAGTTTTGCTGGAGATGTTTTAAAAAATGTCGTGATCGGAGTTTTCAAAACTTCAATTACGTATTGAGGTGGTTTTATTTTTTGGAATAATCAAAATGAATATCTTATATAAAAGTAAGGTTTCATTTAAAGTATCGAAATATATGTAAAAATTTTATGCAACTAATGTTTAGAACTTTACATACCTATGAGTATTTAAAAACTTTTTAGTAAGTATTATAAGCCCAAAGAAGTTTTAAGTTTTGTTTTGTTACACACAGTATAACATCATTTTACATAACGTTTTATTAATGTTTTCAAAAGTTTGTCATCTTCATTGCTGCTGATAATAAATGAATGAAAAAAATGTATTTCGTGTATTTATAACGAACTATATATTTTAGATTTATTTGGGTGCCAAAAACAATAGATTTAATAATAAAATAATTTAAAGTATTATAAAATATTTATTTCTGTATCTTGTATATAAATTTAAGTTTCCTTTATGTGTTTGATTCTCAATAAATAAAAAAAAAATTAGAAAATTGTTATTAGAATTTTTTTATTAATCAGAATTTAATGAGTTTATTTCATAAATTAGCCTCAAAAGGCTTATTTTCTGCTTGTAAATATAAAATATGGAAATATATCTAAAAATAGTATCTGATTTCAATGTAGGATTAGTTTTAATATGAAGTATGATTGCCTCTAACAATTATACATGTACAATGTCCATATTTTAAATCCAATGCATATTAATGTTGCAATATTTTTAGGTTTGCAGCATGAATTTCAGTTTTCTTTATATGTTTGGTTTCCAATAATTAATCAAAAAACGAGAAAAATTGTTATTGGGAACTTTTTATTAATCAGAAATTTATGAAATTTTAAAAAGTTCAATACATAAATTAGGCTCAGAAGACTTATTTTATGTTTGTAAATATAAAATAAGGAAATATATCTAAAAACAGAATCCGATTTCAATGTGGGATTCGTTTTAATGCATTTCCAGTATTAGATGAGCATTTTTTAAAGGATTTTTGGTTACAAATATTTGCATTTTATATTATTGATACAAACTATTCAAAACTCTTATAATTGTCGCACTTGTTAAATATACTTTATCGAAGAAATAATAAAACAATAATTTATCAAGTTTGTTTACAAATCAAATCGCATAAAATATATTCTGGGTGGAAAATCTATTAATTAGAATTGGAATTTAATAAATTTGGAAAACAAATTATTTCCTAAAAACTATATCACTAATTAAACTAATAATTAATAAACATATCTCAAAGATGAAAGCAGCTCCCATTAACAACGCTTGCCCATCTTATAACATACTATTAATTCTTAAATCGATTAATGCAAAAATTTTTTATCTTATATTATATATGTATTTCTGTAAACATTTTTAGTTGTAGAATTATTATTCTTTTTCTTTCCCTCACAAATAAAAGAAGAAGAAAAAAATAATAATAAATAAATAAATAAATAAAAAATCAAGAATGAAACAGAATAATAGGGAATGATTGACAAAAATACAATAAATTATCTCATAGATATCTCTTCCATCGAGTCTTGCCCACTTTAATAACATATAATTAATTTCTAAATTACAAAAAATTTAATTCTGTGTTAAAATGTTCACTAATTAATAGCCATAAGCCAAGAATAATTTTATAAGACAACCATAATTTTTATGGTTTAAAATGTGAACATCAAACAAAAATCTTGCAACATTCTATCTATGGCCACAACATCTTTTCCAATCTCAATTATTATTTGTCTACAGTTAAAATAACTTCTTTTCTAACAATGTATCTCACCAATATAAAGATTCCATTCAATGCATTCCGATATTTCACCATGCACTTATTGCAGAACTATGAGCTATTGCTCTTTGACTATAGATAAAGAAGAGGAAAAAAAATACCAAAAATTCGCACACGAAACAAAGAACGACAGAGAAAATTATGAGAAGACATCTCAAAGAAGACGAACGGCTCCCATTAACAACAAGAGAACAAGGCTTGCCCGCCTTGGTACCACACCATTAATTCCCTAATGGCAGACGACAAAAACGCACGTGTCGTCTGCCCATCAACCTCCCCTATCGGGACCGCCCCATGTTCCCACCCGGAACACAAAGTCGGCTAAAAGGCTGTTACACTGGAGAACAAAATGGTCCGATTGCACTGGTTAGATATCATCTTCTACCTCATTACATTTGGTTTCGTAAATAAATGTACAGGATGGAAGAAAAAAATTTCTGGAGATCAGGGCTAAGTTAACTGGAGCGTGACCAAGAAATGATGAATTCGGTCTTTAAAGTTTATCTGTACAATTCTCAATGTATGGCTTGCTTTTTTTTAAGTATCATGGAATGGATTTAGAAAAAGATTCGCTAAAAAACAATTGATTAAGATTGGCTAACTTTTAAGTAGCCCCGCATAGAATAAAATCAGTTTCTATCTGGTTTTGTGTCTTTTAATTTTTAATTGTAAAAATTTATTTTAGATGTCTTTTAACAAATATTTAAAAATAGTTACCATATTCGCAGATGTACATTTATAAAAAAAAAGGCATTGAACTTTTTTAAGTATCATGGAATGGATTTAGAAAAGATTTGCTGAAAAACAATTGTTAAAGATTGGCTAACTTTTAAGTAGCCCAGCATAGAATAAAATCAGTTTCTTTCTGGTTTTTTGCATTTTAATTTTTAATTGTAAAAATTTATTTTAGATATCTTTTAATAAAAGTTTAAAACTAGTTACTATATTCGCAAATGTACATCTATAAAAAAAAAAAAAAATGCATTGACTTGAACATATGACAATTAAAAAATTTTTAATTGATTCTATGTAATACGTATTTTGAATTTCTTCATCGATCTGTTTTTCAAATTTCAAAAATCAGGTTTACTATACTAGATATTTTTAACAGTTGCATATATTTATATTCGTGATAATTGAATGTTTTTTTTTTATTAGAGACAAGTATTATTTCATTTAAACACCAATTTAAAAATAAAAAATAACATTTTTAATTTACATTTTGGTTTTTTTTTTTTTTTTTTAACTTTTTCTTACAATTCGTTTTACCCTTTTGAAACATTTAATTATTTGTTATGTAAAATAAATACTATTTTCTAGTTAAAATATTATCAAATTATATTAAAATATATGTTTTAGATCTATTTACAGTTGAAAATTTTAGAAAAGGAAGCACGAAAGTTCACTTTCAATACGAGAAATCAGTTCAGAATTTCAATACGAGAATTATGTAGATAATTGAGGAATTAGGCCTTTATTATTAATGCATATTTAAAAAAGGATCTTAGATTGAATTCGGTTAACAAAAAAATAATTGAATGACAATTATAAATCAATCTTCAAATATTTAGAGCATTCATCATAAGTAAAACCAAAAAGAAAATTAAAGGAAAAAATTTTTAAAAATAATTTAGAAATTAATTAATTATTTTTTATACTACTGAAGAAGAAAAAGTAATAACTATTATTCTACGGAATATTATTCTAATATTTATTATTTACTGAATTTATTCTAACTATTAATATAATTTCAACAATAAAGTAAAAGTATTTTTTCAAGTTGACAAGTATAATTTTTATCCAGAACTACAAAAAAGTTTCTTCCTTATAAATACATCTTATGCATATACTCCAAAAGAAAACAGAGTACTGAAAGAATCATTGTAAAGCATATAAATATATTCGTGCATAAAAAAGCATAAAAATCTGTAACATGGCTGAGGCAAATACCAAGATTACTTTCCGGTGTTCAAATACGATCACTCGTTCTTTTTTTCCCGATATGATCAGAAGAACGCGTGCTCGTGTAGAATGGAAAAGTCGTTAAAGACAAAATCATTATGTCTGTTGCCGGTTAAAAACGATTTTTGAATTCTCTTTCCATTCGGAAGGGGTGGTGCAGACGATTTTGGAGTGTGGGGGAGAAGGGAGATAATTCATCTGTCAATATTAAATATGTTTTCACCCTTCTCACAAAGGATTGCGGAAGAATTCGAGCGAGAAATAATATTGAAAAGAATTATTTATTTTCAATGCATAGAGAATGGGATGAGAGTCACGGTGCCGGGCGGAGTAATTTTTAAAGAGGTTTATGAGATAAATATGTTATAGATTTTAAATTTATTATTCTTGCGTCATATAATGGATTAATTATTCTATTTAATGAGAACCAACAATAAGAATTATATTTGTATTTTAAAAATTCAGAAATTGTCATTTAATACAGAAAAAGAAAATATTAAAAAAAAAAAAAACTATCAATATATTATTTTTGATTTTGCATCGGACATGAAATAAATTACATTTCTCAAATTTAGTTATTTATTTTCTCAAATTGGATCAAGAGTGGTTAATAAGTGGGGTTTTGTATTAGGAAGGCTCAGTTTAAAACTCTGCTAATGGCTCGAATCAGAATTCCCCTGTCTTCTTATCTCCTGTCAATGGAAATAAGTGCAATGAATGCTTCACCGAAATGACCTTCCATAGCTTTCAAAAAGGCAAGGAAATGGCTGAATCACCTCAAATGCTCCCAGAGGCGGTCATCCTAAGTTGTAAAGATACCTGTGATCACACCAGAATGGTGGTCCACTTGTAAAGTGGTGTGCAGACTTCCCAGATACATAAATGTTCCGTAATAAAAAAAATCATGTGTTTTTCAGTTATTTTACACAAAATAATCACTAATAAGCACTTAGATTTTCTTCAAATTGCTTCTACGTCCTTTAATATTGAAACAATTTGTGAATAAATATAACAGTATAATAAATATTGATTTCGTTAAATTCATAGCTGCTGTTAATCAGTGAAATCTGATTTCATGTTAAATATGATTTCATGACAACCAAAGTTTAACAAATTTTAAATGTATATTATAATATATTTAAAGATTAAAAATCGAAACTTAAAAAAAAAAAAAAAAAAAAGTTTTGATTAAAAAAATTCAGCATACAAAGCCGATGAAAGTTCCTCTGCATAGTATATCACAATGTAGAGAAGCCCAATTTACAGAGAAAGTTTTGATGCGTTCATTTCAATTAAACTGCGACTTCAATAATAATTTTGAATCTGCAATACAATAGAAATGGGAAATTTGAACAGTTTTATGATAAACTTGTGTAAAATGGGAAAATAATGACGTTAAACACACATGAGTAGTAATTACAGTAACTTAAAGCATTCCAAGAAAACGCGATATAAAAATGTAATCATTTTGGCTTTTCTTATAATAAAAACTTGTTTTCGTGTACAGTTTCATATAAAATTACTAACTACGTAAACCCGTCAACGTCAATTTTTAACTCAATCCATGAGTTTGTAAATTCAATTTATAAACTCTATTATTCTATTTAGTGCAAACATAATATTTCATTGGGAAAAAAATGTATTTAATTTTTTTTTTTTTCCCTGTAAAATTGCATTTTAAGTAAGAATTTTTTTCTAAACTCTGTTCCAAAAGAAACAGATTCACTATTTTTCTCACCTAGTCTATTTACCTTTATCATCTTAACTACCTTTTTATACTTACCTGCGAGAAACAAAAAATAATTAGTAAAAGCTTTTTTGTAACATCATCTTTGATAAAACCAACTAATACAACATAGACATAACTAAACAATTGCAAACGCTTATTTTACATTGTAACTAGAACTATATAACGTATTAATAGGGCATGATACAATTAAGTTTATAAAACTAAAAAACTTAATCTTCGTTGATGACATTATCACAAGTCAGCTAATACATAATTTTCATCAAATATGACCATCTTTTCATGTATTGAAACTATCAATCTTATATTCTTCTTCTGAGTGCTATGTTTGATGGAATGGACCTCTCCTATTGTACAACGATTGCCACAAAATTGAAATGAAATACATAATTTTCATTAAATATGATCTTAGCGAATACAAAATTTTCTTTAGATATGACCATCTTTTCATGTATTGAAACTATCAATCTTATATTCTTCTTCCAAGTGCCGTGTTTGATAGAATAGGCAGTTCCAATTGTACAACTATTGCCATAAAATCAAAATGAAATACCTCTTACGTAATTCATTTATTTAACAACAAAAATTAAAAACAATTACTTGTCAAAACCTCTCTGTTTTTGGTCACCACCCTCTTCACGAAAATCGTCTGGATTAAAAAAAAAATTGTAACCAGAGTTACAATTTTTTTAATAATTGTAACTAGAGTTACAATTATTTTACATTGTAACTAGAGTTATGTAATAGGACATGATACGATCAAGTTTATAAAACCAAAAATACTTAATCAATCTTCGTTGATGCCATTATCATAAGCTAGCGAATACACAATTTACATTATATATCACCATCTTTTCATGTATTGAAACTATCAATCTTATATTCTTCTTCCGAGTGCTGTGTTTGATGGAATAGGCAGTTCCAATTATACAACGATTGCCACAAAATCAAAATGAAACACCTCTTATGTAATTCATTTATTTAAACAACAAAAATTAAAAACAATTGCATCCTAAAACCTCTCTGTTTTTGGTCACCACCCTCTTCACGAAAATCGTCTGAGCTGAAAAGAAAAAAAACTGTTCAACCCTTTCCCGCCAATCCTGTGTGTTTGGAGTGGTTAGGTAATAAGGGAAGACTCGGGTCGGAGGAATGGCGAAAAGCTTTTACGTGATTTATGGGGGTTGCGCGAGGGAGAGTGAGGGGGTGGGGGTGGGCGGCTGAGTTATTGGGATAATTGATGGCAGCGTGCGGTTGAAAATCATATCTGTAAAAGCCTTTAGCAAATTTCTCGGTGGGGGAGGAAAATCCATATGTTGAAAGCAGGGAGGGAGGGTGAGCTTGTCGTGTTGTAAATGTTCAAAGACTTTTAGGGTGGGGGAGGATGCTGTATGGGATGATTTGTGCAATATTTCTGATTTTTGCCTGCGAATGAAACTAAGATGATTAAAAGGATTTCAGGGGTGAATTCATTGTATCAGAAAACCACAGATTTATCAAGACAAAAGACCACATAGATCCATTGTGATTTAGGGAAAGACCTTCCAAAAATAACATGAAAAATTATTATATAAATACAAGAGATAAAAGTCTAACAGTTCATTCACTCATAAAAAGTACTTGACTGACTGACCTGGTAATATAGCATATATTTATTGAGGAAGCTGGTTTGAAATCCAACAATCGAAATCCAACCAATAGTTAAGTAGCTTGTGCTAGTTAACAATGGTGTTATCTTTGGGTGAGTCCTTTCAAAATTTTTGTAGCAAAATGTGCAAGCATTTTAGTAGACCCGCTGAAGACAGATATCTGTTATGTTTACCCGCTATGCTACAGATTCAGACAGTGCTGAATCTGTAGCATATTTGCCATTCAAAGTGCGAATGGCTTAGATCAATGTGCCTGGTAATCGAAAAACCCATAACTATTAAAAAATATTTAAAAAATAATTTTGACATTAGTTATTAAAAGTAAAAATTTTTTTAAAGTTACTAATGCATTTTCATGTTTTAAGACTAATACATAGATGTTATTTCTAAATACCAAGTAATGATAATTTAATTTTTATAATGATATTTTTTTTTTTGTTAATTTTCAATCTCTGCTCTAGTGATTTTGGTTTATTTCTTTCATTTATGTTTCTTTATAACATAATCTATATCAGAATTCTGTAGAATTATAATGCTATTTTGATTGTGAGACATGAAGAACAGAACTTTGTCTAGAACAGAATCTATGAGAATTATCACCGATAGAAATGTTATGCATTTCACAAATGAAACTTAATGATGTTTTGTATGTGTGACATGAAGAACAAGAAAGAACTTTCTCTAGAACAAAATCCCGGCGAATTATTACCGACAAAAATTATTATGTATTTCAGACATGAAACGTAATGCTATTTTGTATATGAAACATGAAGAACAGAATCCCGGCGAATTATTGCGGTTAAAAATATTATGCATTGTTATACATGAAACATGATGTTATTTTTGTATTTAATATATGAAACATAATGTTATTTTGTATTTGATATATGAAATAGGCAGTCATAGAAAATTTGTGTTTTTCGGTGGCTATGTTTTTTAATCAAAAAAGGTACAATGATATAAATTCTATAGTAAATTACGGCTAATAAATTCTTTTTGCACTGAATTTAATTGACAACACAAGTCTGTTTTCTTCAAACTTAGAAGAAAAAGAAGGTATTTTAGGGGGAGGAGCAATTTTTAATTATTTTTTGTCACTTATTTTATCTGTAATTTGCAAGGAAAAATTTCTATTGCTTATTTAGATAAGAAAAAAAATTGTTTGGAATGGGTTAGTGATTTTTTTTTGTTATCCGAAAGATAAAAAAAATAACAGATATAGTGATAAAAACTTGTCCTTATTGCGATTATAGTTTTTAAACACATATTCTATACGTTTCTACACATATATTCTGCACATTATTTATAATTTGCCCTAGCACAAAATTAATTGCATCTGCCATTTTCAACAAGTCGATTAATCTATAAAAACTGTTCCGTAAAATAGTAAAATTCATTTGAAATAAATACCGTTCTGTATTAAACGTAATTTTAATAAACAGTATGTACGTGGTAAAAAGAGACAGAATTTTAAAGATGATACTCAGAATGAAGGCTTCTCCGCAAGTAAAAACTTTTTTTTTATATATAATATTTCTAGCGAACCACAAGAGAAGTTTCATCCCAGGCACTTTGATGGGAGATACCGTTGCCAAGAGAGATGGACTTCAGAGAAAAAAATCCACGATAAGCCAAGGAAAATGGTTGCCAAAATTTAAAACCGCCAACCTTTAAAAAGTGTAACTTTCCTAGGCTGTTTGATATTCAAAATGCATATTCACTAAAAAGTAACTTGAAAAGTATTAAAACACATGAAATAAATTAATCTGTCTATTTCTTTTTTTAGTTTCAAATCAGCAATACTTTCTGCCTATCTGATGGGGGAAAAAAAGAGTTTTTAAGCTTGAAAGTGATGTTATTTTTAAAATATTAAATTTTATATAAATCTTTATTTTATCTTTTTAAAAGAATGGAGACTTTTTCTGTACTTTTAATTTTTAATTTTTTCAATTCACTTTTCTTTAATTAAAAGATTTTTTTTTTTTATCTATTTTTAAAATCTTCTACTTCAAATTTCAGCTTAGTACAGCTCGGTATATTCAGTTAAATTCAAAATTAAAACAAATATCAGAAACATAAGGCAACAATGAATTCCAGAGGAGTTATTTATCAAAATGAAAATTATTCGTTAGATAATGTATCGAATTTCATTTTATAAACTTCCTATAATTAAAAATACTTGAAATAAATTAGACATATACTCAAAGACATTATTGCAATTTTAAAATATTTGCAAATGCTCCCTTTTAGCTACCATTAAAATCATATTTATGTATACATTGAAATCTTTTATTTGTATTATACAAATATAATTTTCTTTCTAAAAAATAAAAGAAAATGTATATATATATATATATATATATATATATATATATATATATAACGTAAAATGCATTTCTTAACCGAGAAAATTAATAATCAGTAGGAAAAAAATTAA
Organism: Caerostris extrusa; assembly: GCA_021605095.1. Classification (NCBI taxonomy): domain Eukaryota; kingdom Metazoa; phylum Arthropoda; class Arachnida; order Araneae; family Araneidae; genus Caerostris; species Caerostris extrusa. The sequence continues at coordinate 54,438 of BPLR01013757.1, read as the reverse complement.
ATAAATAAATTTGTGTATTGAAAGATGTTGAACATGTAATCGATTGATGGGAATTTTAAAATCAACATTAGGAAAAAATTATTTTTCAGTTTAAATTTGTAATATTATTATATTGTTTTTATTAAATACTAAATCAAACCGTAGCAAGATAACAAATTATTTAATTTTTATGACAATAACGCAAGGTCAGTGGAGACCAATATTTTTTATATTTTATGGTAATATTGAAAACAAATTTCTAAAGGAAAGGTGATTAACCAAATACTAAAATTTATTGTTTCTATTTTCTTTAAAATTGAATGAAAATAGTATCACGATTATTTTAACTTATTGTTTTTAATAAGAAAATTTTTAATATAAAAAAATATAAATAAAAAAGTTATGTTGAGTTTAATTTCTGAAGTTATTTTATACATTTTTTTTTTCAAAATTCTTCCAAATCCTAAATATCTCAAATTTCAAAATAATTTTATAAGATAATTTATAAAATAATTAATCAAATTTCAAAATGCAAATAATTTGCATCGAAATACTGATAAAAATAACTTCTTAAAAAACACTGTATATATAAAATGATTTGTCATAAAACAATATTCATTCATTATAAAAATGATGTTAAATATATAAAACAATAAAATTGTTATAAAGATAAAAAATAAAGATAAAGATTATAAAACACTGGTATTAAAATTATCTTCATTAAACAATGTAACACATGAAATACATTATATAACAATGTAATACATTGCAGCAATGTAATACATTATAACAATGTAATACATGCAATACATTATAAAATGTGTAATACATGCAATACATTGTATAACAATATAATACTTTGTTATACCGTATTAAAACTAGTGTTAATGCAGTTTAACAATGTATTGAATTGTTCTTGTTAATTAAATATTTTATATATTTATAAATGATAAAACAGAAGTTTATAAAACGCTGATATTAAATTTGTATTAATATATTATAACAATGTATTAAATTGTTCTTTATTAGTTAAATAGTTTATTAGAATAAAAGGAATTAATTAGAAAGTTTTAGTACTTTTAGTCACTCATCAACTAAAAAAATAATAATGAACCTTTTAAATTTTATCACAATGAGAACAAAATCACTGTGATATAGTTTTTTAACCCATTCCTATCTCCTCATTTCTTAATCTGAATAAATTAAAGGAAACTCGTTTAACATTGTGATTAAATATTCAATTTTACCTACATTTTTTTATACATTTTAAGAACTTTTTGGGCGATGCTCGCCAAATGTGGCAACCCCAACCGCGTTGCATATCGTTCCCCGGCGACGTGCATAATGGAGTGGCTCAATCCCCGGTTATGCATCATATTCCTGCTCCCGGACAGGGTGGAAGAGGCTGGGAAATCCATCCCTCCAAGACCCCGATAAGAAACTTCCACCTCCAATTGTTGACTCCAGAGTGCCTATCAAGAACCCGACTTCTGTGGTCAACACACTGCACATTCCCTCTTCGCTTTTTTTCCATATCTATAAATGCATATACATCTATATATACACACTCACGCAGTGCCCTACTCCCCTGTGCTGTGAGGAGAGGATTACGCATCATAAAAGAGAAGTATTTGCGTAGCAGCCCTGGCTATCACGTGGTTTGTCCGTAAAAAAATGTCCTGCAAGGTAGATGGAGGGGAGGGACTCAAAAGGATTGGTCACGTGGTTATCCCGGGGGTATTGAAAATAGAGTCATTTGCTCGGATTTTGGAAGTATAAAGTTTTTGGATGGAGCTAGTTGGGGATTTTCTAGCTAAAATGTTTTTGGCGACTGGTATTGGTAGCCACTTGATGTCTGGAAAGAAGTAATGAAGTTCGCCTTAATTGAGAAGGTTAATGAAATATAAGTAATTTTAAATAGAAAGGAATATAGATTCGAGTAGCACTTATACTTACCTATGCTTATCCTTTTGCCTTATACTTATGCTTCACTACTTATAGAATATTTTGTTTGTTAGTTTAAATTTGAGGTTATGAATGTAATAAAAATATTCGTTCTCACTAAAAATATTTTAATATGCAATATTTTCTGTTACATATATAAAAAAAAAATGTTGACAATTTTAAATTGAAATGCGTCAATTCAAAAGCAAGTGGCTTTGTAATCATACCATTCTAACATGAAGTTATTCGAATAAATTAAAATAAAATTTTTAAACAAAAGAAAAAAATATTCTAAATGATTTAATAGAAGATTTAATTGAGGGATATTAAAAGGATATGGGCCTGATGGCCGAGTGACTAGCGCTCGGTGCCACAAGTTTCGGGGTGAGTCCCGACGGTGCCATGGATGTTTGTAGTGGTTTGAAATCCATTTTAAGTCTTAGGTCCCTGACTGCAGAAGTTGGGCGTAGGGCTGACAACCCTATCCCGTAAAAGAAAAACATCTCATGTTTCGCAATCTGTCAGTAGGCAGACGGCTTAGGCCTACCATGGGGCTGTTGTTGCCATTGAGGAATCGTGATGTTTGCAACAAATGTGAATTTTTTGACTATAGATTGACTAATTGGACGTAGGACCGACAATCTTATCCCCTAAAAGTCAGTGTCCAAGAAGCCAAGTCAGACTTCTACCTACGGGTGCTCCATCACAACAGAAGCTTCCCCCTTTCCCTCCTTCCATGAGACCACATGGGTTCTTGGACTTGGTCGAGATGTTGCTGTCTACCAAATCGTATAAGAAACGAAAAAGATGTTAGACCAGTATTTTTAGCTTTTACTTGGAGCATAATCCTAGAATCCTTTTCAAAAGAATGTGAAATAAAGTTTTCCTTTTTTTTTTAATCTGTACGATGCTGGTTATTAATAAAGATTATTGAGTTTAAAACTCTTCAATACTTTAAGCATATACAAAATGATATCGGTATGAACAGACCATGAAAAGATAAAAAAAACATTTATGCATAACAAAGAAGTTGAATGACACTCATTATAAATATCAGGAAAATTTATATATACATATTTTTTTTTTTTTTTTTTTACGAAAGCAAATACTACGCAAACCATTAAACAACTTCACTTTCAACAGAAAGGCAGAATTGCAGCAGCGGGAGTGGGAAGACATCTGTGTTTACATAAAAATGAAGCACCAGCTGATCCTTGCTGTGGGTAAACGAAGGCCCATTGGAAATCCAATGTTTGCGTAATGTGTGGCCTTTGTTATTGGACACTGCGGGGTGTCCCATTGTCCCACGACCTGTCCCTGGAGAGTAGGTGGATGGAAGAGGACCCTGTTTGTTCTTTACACGTTCCTTCTGACATTCGGTGTTTGTTTTCCCCAAAGATTTTTGCTTGAGTTCTTTTTGGTCAATTGATATTTGCACACCATGTTATTGCAGAGAGCTGCTGCGGATAGAAGCAGGTACTTAGAGCTCTCGTTTCATTCCCCATTCTGTTCGCTTTTTCAATGGCTATTATCAAAAGAGATTATGTACGCCTGATAGGATGGGATTATTATTTTGCTTTCTCGTACTGTGTGAGTAAGAATGTTTGTGGTGTTAAAAGTATTTTATGTGTGTAAAAGGAACGTGGCTATCATAATCTATGTACAATTTAAGAACTCTTTCTTGTTCTGGAGGCAAACAATAACATTTTCTTCTGTTACTGAAGCAGAATGGTAAATTTAAATAATTGAGTTCATACTTTTTAATTGGTCACTGAAATTTAATGACTCTACATAACTTCAAATACAGTAAACAGTGGATTTTTTTCCCTTCATGAATGATTAATTTGAAAATGTAATTACTTTGCATATCGGTCTTTATTACCACTAATTGTTTTTTTAAAGACTTAAAAATCAGATTTTTAATTTGAAATAAGAACTATAATACCCTCAACCGTAGAATTACACTATAACATTAAAACTGTAGACTTTTTATTGGAATCTTTTTTTTAAAACCACAATTCCATAATTTATTCCATCTGTTCCTGATGTTATTTATTAGTGAGTTTTTGCATACCGTTACAGTGAAGCTGATACTTTTAAATCTCCTTCCTTACGAGGTATTGAATTAAACAGCCCATAACAGACTCTTATGAGAGCAAAATTATATACATATATTTAATAAAATAAAATTAAAAAAATCTCAATATAATTTATTAATTAATAACTTAGTTAATGGATCCAATATGATTGTAGAGCGTAGGGCTCACAACTCTACCCTGTAAAAAGAAAACATCTCCTATTTCGGAATCTGTCAGCAGGCAGACGGCCTTGGCCCACCATGGGACTGTTGCCCAGTGTAGAAGAAAAAAAAAAGAAAATAATTAGTAATGATTAAGATAAGAGAGATAAAGTAGTTAAATAAGAAATTAAATAAGAGATAGTTAATTACGAGAGTTAAGACAAAGATTAAATAAGAGATTTATTAGTTAATACATTTCTTAGAATCTACAAAACTTTAAAAAAAAAAAAAGATGAAAAAAATAAATAAAAATTTCAATTTTATATTTCTGAAAAAAAGAATATGGTTGAACGATAAAAATTTAATTATTTTAAAAAAATTATTATAAAACAAAATATTTTCAACGCAACTGAATCAGCTTTATTCCAGGTATATAATAAATTACATGAAACTCCCACTAGCCTTAAAGGTGAAAGCGAAAACACAGTTGCATGGAGATGTGGGCTCTAATCTCGCGAGGCATCATCACTCACCCCTCCCTTCAATTTCAATGCTCCAGGTGCTCTGATAAAAACGATTTTCGTGATCTACATCGATTATCGGCACCTCCAATCGCCCAGATATCGCCATTTGCCACCTACCAGTTCAGATTGATGATTCTATTTCCGGTAGAACTTAGCAGAAATAGAGCAATGTATCGCTTTTTGTGGTCCTTTTCATTTAATCAAAATGGAACCTGAACTTTACATAATGACTTTACATAACTTCAAATACAGTAAACAGTGGATTTTTTCCCCTTCATGAATGATTAATTTGAAAATGTAATTACTTTGCAAATCGGTCTTTATTACCAATAATTGTTTTTTAAAGACTTAAAAACTCAGATTTTTAATTTGAAATAAGAACTATAATACCTCAACCGTAAAATACGCTATAACATTACAACTGTAGACTTTTTATTGGAATCTTTTTTTAAAACCACAATTCCATAATTTATTCCATCTGTTCCTGATATTATTTATTAATCAGTTTTTGCATACCGTTACATTGAAGCTGATACTTTTAAATCTCCTTCCTTACGAGGTATTGAACTAAACAGCCCATAACAGACTCTTATAAGAGCAAAATTATATACATATATTTAATAAAATAAAATTAAAAAAATCTCAATATAATTTATTAGTTAATAACTTAGTTAATGGACTTTAGTTAATGGATCCAATATGATTGTAGAGCGTAGGGCTGACAACTCTACCCTGTAAAAAGAAAAACATCTTCTATTTCGAATCTGCCAGCAGACAGACGGTCTTGAACCACCATGGGACTGTTGCGCCAGTGTAGAAGAAGAAAAAGAAAATAATGAAGAATTGACACAGTTGTATTTTAAAAACATATAATTCATTTCATTTTTTTATAGCAATATAATGCGGAAGGGATAAAACCACATTGGAAAACAAAAGTAAAGTATCCTTTTATAGTGAAATATCAAAAATCAAATAGTAACATCTACGGATATTTTTTTTTTTATTATTGAAGTTAACAGTTCGATAAAAGAATACTTTTTTTTTCATTTTACTTGTAAAATTAAAATTTCTATATTATATCTTGAACATTATGCATTGTTTATAGCTATAAAACTAACAAACTAACTCCTTGGTACTACAGTCTATGCAACACCAAGAGAATCAACTGGCAGATTCCGAAACAGGAGATGTTTTCTTTTTACGACGTAGGTTTCCCTACGCCGAACAGTCATATTGGAGATGAACTTATGGTTTAAAGTGGATTCCGAACCACTACAGACATCCATGGCACCAGATGGGACTCAAACCCGAAACCGCTGGCACCGAGCGCCAAAGCACTGGTCACTAGGTAAATCAATAACTTCAATCAATAATAGATTAAAACAATAACAGTAATACGAATTTCATACATATATATATATATATTACAATATTTTTCTCTAATAATTATTACTTTTTTCATAAAAAAAAAAATTTTTTTGTTATGCTGTAGCATGGCAAATTTTGTGCATGAAACATATGATTTATAACAAATAAATAAACATAGAAAAGTAAAATAAAATGATTACTCTAATTTTACTCTTAAGTATATGATGTAAAAAAAAAAAGTAATTAGTTGTTTTCTTGTATGTGAAAATTTTTATTTTGGAATTTAAAAATTAAGAAAAGAAGTTAAAAAACTAAACCCTAGAGTTTTATTACATTAAAAAAAGTAATTATGTGTGAGAAAATTAGTAAAAGAGAATATTCAATAAAATATATATCCTTTTAACGAATATTTACTCATCTTAAATTATTTTTTCCATTGATAGGTAATTGGAAATATACAATGCAATATAAACTTTTTTTTTCTTTATAATTTATTCAATATGTATTGAAATATTGTTAATAATTTGCCTAAAATTATAAATACAATTCACAATAAAATAAATATTATTTTCATAATTGAATTTTGAAACATACATGCTTTCAAGTTTGAAACATCTTTTCAATATTCGCATCACATTAAATACTATTTTCAGTTACTTGTAACTCTAGAAAGATAATTAGGTATGTTTAAAGATAAATAGAATAATATTGACCTAATTGGTAATTAGGTAATTATAATGTCAATGTGTCATTTCGCATGACATTTAGGACAAATGATACCTAATTGTTTTCAATAGATTTCGCAGCAACTTGGGTATTCAAAAAGAAGAAAGAAAAAATGCAACTTTATTTCTTGTCAACTAATGATGGGTTCTCGCATTCTAATTGGTTAAAAAAAATTATGCAATTTTTTTTTTTTATTTATTTATTTAGAATTTTTTCATGAAGCTTGCATGAATGGAAGGAATGAGTTTTTATGGAAGTTCTAGTGCAATGCTCACTTACAATGTCATGTTACTAAAAACATAAGAATTAAAATATGTTATTTTTTTAAATCTATTTACATTTATTTAATTAATTTTAAATTATATAATCACATAATTATTATGTAGTTCCTTTTATTATATAACTTATTTATGATTTTTGTTTAAAATTATATAAGAATTTTTTTTTTTAATTTAAAAAATAATATATTATTTAATTATTTTTATATTTTATTTTATATTTATTATTATATTTAATTAAATTATTTATGTTATATATTATTATATATTATATTAATTATTTTTATATTTTATTTTATATTTATTATTATATTTAATTAAATTATTTATATTATATATTATTAGTAGTAGTAGTATTTTTGAAAAATAATTCAATTCTTGTTTAATATAAATTATTAAACATGAATTAAATTATTTTACAAAAAAAATTTTATAGTAAAAATTCATGTATAATATTTTATTATATTGTTTATACATATTGCTGCTTGTAATTATATATATATATATAACACGAAACCGGAACACAAAGACACCAATGGAAAACTTATGCTACAGCAACGAAATTGAAAATCATTTAATAAACATAAAAAAAAATCAAGAAGTTGAATGAACAAAATAAACAGGGACAGAGTGTGAAAACATATCAAAACCCGTAAAATCCAAAAATAAATTAGTAAACCCAAAAGAAAACCATTATAATATCCTGAAGACAGCGTGCATATATGCATATATATATATGTAAAGAACACAAAAACACCAATGGAACACTTAACAAGGAGTAAATTCGAAAATTAGAAACAAGACCATTTTGCACTCCAAAATCTACTACCTCTCTCTGCTGCCTGAAAAAAAGGGGGGGGACATTTTCAAGATTCTAAATGCTCATTAGTTGCAGCAATAAAATTGAAAATCATTTAATAAACACAAAAATCAAAAATCGGAATGCTAAAAACTACATCAGCTGATCACAAGGGGCATAAAATTTATCCAAAATATACAATGATAGAGCGTGAAAATATGTCCAGAAAATCCGTAAAACATGAAAAAATAGTAAACCCAAAGGAAAACCATTATAATATCCCAAGTACAGCATGCATGCATTTATAAATATAAATATATATATATATATATATATATATATATTATAATAATTACAAACGCCATTATCATATTTTTTATGGTCAAAATGAATTCAAGGAAAATGTGTCAAAAGTGTTGAAGTCAAGGAGTTTACGATTATTTACAAGAAATTCAGATTATCGTAAATCAGATTAAAACACAAAATAAATGAAAATATTAAAATTGTTTGCATTTTTTTTTATAATTAAAGATCACGATATGAGGAATACACGTGGAAAAACTCTTTTATAAAATGAAATCTATTTAACTTATATAACTTAAATATATTAAGATTAAGTTACCAATCTTGTTAGGAGCATTGACAATTATAATTTAAAATTCATTTAATTTAATTTAGTTTAGTTTTTTATGTTAATTATTCTAATATCCTTACAAAAGTATTGTTCCTTTATCAAATATAAATGAGGTGAAACTTTTTTTGTTTTTTTGTTTTTTGTTAAACTAACGGATTATAATGATTTTTAAGTGAAATATATGTATATATGCACAAAAAACATAGATAAATTTGAAACGAGGGATTTTATCATAATTCCATTATATCATAAATCCGCACCAAAAACTGACTTTTATATTCATAAGATAATATTTAAGCAATTTTTAAAAAACTCTAAACATAGAAAAGGCTTCTTTTTTGTGATAAAAAATACGACACAAATAAATATAAAGAATATTAAAATAAAATCCTTTATTTTTCACAATTGGAAGTTTATTTAAGAAGGGCATATAAAAGTTCAACAATGTTTAAAAACTCTGGATTTATGGATCAAATTACGCATGTATTATATATACTTATTTCAACAATCTTAAAATACAAATATTCCAAATTTTATATATATTTTTTTACGATCGTTGCTTTTGTAAAGTAAAAAATCATTAAAATTATTTCCCATTTGATTTTCAAATCGTTTGTTAATTTTATGCACTTGTTTCTAATTGCTAATTTCAATGAGCAAATTTTTCGTATAAAAATTTAATCTCTTATTAAACATCAATTTTACTTTCATATGTGCATGGTAAAAAAAGAACTCTTCCAAAAAAAAAAAATTATAAAAATTACCGTTTAAGATTTCTCCTATCAGGTCGTGCCAAAAGAACTGTCTATATTTTTAAAAAAAAAGGAAAGAAAAAAATTAAAACGGTAGCCAAATGTGGCGCGAATCTATTTCGTTCTTCGCATTGCAACCCTGCAGTCTGAAAGTGTTGATTTTATCACTGGGCGTTCGCTATTAATGGCTTGCGGATCTTTGGGAATTAGGTGAGAGCAGAGATATAACTTCAAAACGACGATCTCACTTTCTGACCCTCCGATTCCCCCAACTCAAACGATATCGCCCATTTAAATATCGCGCCGAGCGATAATTTCCGACGAACCGCGAACTGCAGAAAAGAAAAAAAAAAAAAAATCGTTAGATAACAGCGATAAAGGGCCAAAAGATGGAAATCGTGATGTATCTTATGAAGATCATGAAGATGGTATGTCTTTAATTTTGGAACGGTCAAAAATATAAGAAAAAAAAAGACCTTACGATCGTTAATTTTTTTTTTTTTTAATATTTAGTTTATTTAATAAGATTGCGCGGAAATTTTTAGTTTAACTGCTTTGGCCTGGTCGTCGATAACGATTAAAAACGATTGCGATAACGATTAATGGACTGAGTTGATTAGAAAAGTTGTTTTGAGGGGCTATTCCGATGTTTTTTTTTTAAATGAAGTAAAATCCTTTTTAGGATGGTTCTGAAACGGTATTATTTTTCGAACATTTAGCTAAAACATTAAAAGCAAAAGTAAAAAGGTGAACATGAAAGAAGAAATAAAAAGAAAAAAAAAAAAACAGAGAAATTGTTTTATCGAAGTTTGGAATGTGTATTTTAGCTTTATGGTGTAACGAAAGCATTTTAGTGGACTTTTTTACGACTCATAGTCTCGTGAATGCTGCTTCAATCATGGGTTTTGACACCTGTAAAAGATGTAAAAAAAATTTTTCGGTGCCGTTTTGTGGTTACAAATAAATATGTAAAAGTATATATAAATATTTTTAAAAACTCGTCTTACAATCTAAAAACTTTTTGTTATCTCCTCTTATTTTAAAAATTGATTTTTGCTCTGCTCTAAAAAAAAAAAAATTTTAATTGTTTTTAGTCTTTTCTTTTAATGGAATATATATATATATATATATATTCATACATAAATATTTAAATAAATTAATATATTCTGAAGATTATTAAATTCAATATTATTAAAATAATTTAATTAAAATCAATTTTCCTTAAGTGAAATGTTGGGAACTGATGGCCGAGTGGCTAGAGTTCTATACCACAGGGTTCGAGTCCCGACTTGTGCCATGGATGTTTGTAGTGATCGGAATCCACTTTAAACCGTAGGTCCCGGTCTAATAGGATCGTAGAAATTAGAGATCACGTCCGTAGCATATCTTTAAGCTATACGTGCCCCCTGGGTAGTGCTAAATGAGTAACAGCGGTGCAGCCCTTGTTAATGGCATAAAGATTAACTCTCTCTATATTGCCAGCTGCATTAGAACAACAACATATTAAGTGAAAGGAATTATTGCTTGTATATAGGTAATGATATAAAAGAATAACATTAGACAAAAAATGTGAAATTTTTAATAATTTGAATAGTTCATTTGAGAAGATAATATTTAAAAGGATTGTAATATAGATCGCCAAGGCCGTCTGCCTACTGGCAGATTTCGGGACAGCAGATTTTCCCTTTTAAGGGGCAATGTTGTCAGTCCTACGCCAATAGTCATATTAGACGGGTGCTTACGGTTTAAAGTAAATTTCGAATCACTACAGGCATCCATTGTACCGTTGGGACTCGAACCCGAAGCCTGTGACACCGAGCCCTAGTTACTCGTCCATCAGACCCAAATTACAGGAGAACTGATAGGATATAATTAATCTTATCAAATGTTATTTAAAAAAAAAAAATACGTACAAGTTATAACTTCTGTACAAAACGTTAATGTATTTTAAATTAGTATATTGCTCAATAATTTTGACTCCAAATTCGACAAATGACACTTGATAAAAAAAAAATTATAATAATAATTGGTTTGGTTTGTCCCTCTACTGTCATCTTGTGCACGATTTAGGTTAAACAGACCGGGACCTACAGTTTAACGTAAAAAAAATAATAATTGAGCAAATCAATTGCTTATACTATGTTTTGCAATAAAACCATTATTATAAATAACGAACTCTAAAGAAAATCTGTCATAACTATTTCACTTCCGAATAATATTTATGTTATTAGAAAATTAATTAATACATAATATGTATGAAATAGATATTAATTCATACATAAAAAATATCATTTGTTTTGTTTTTTTCATGAGTTGTGAACCAATTATCTTTTAAAATTTGGCAATATTATCTTCTAAGTTTAAAATAAATCTTTTTTAACATTTACTTAAGGAAAAAACGGTCAAGGAAAAAAAAATTAACAAATAGGTCTAACAATAAACATAAAAGAATAGTAAAAAACATCAGCTAGTAACATTAATATATTATTAACATTTAATGAAGTTATTTGATTTGAAAATCAATTATTAAAAAAAAAAAACTTTACAGTACATACATATTTAGATGCAACTATTACTACTATAAATATTATAAATTAACTTTTTTTTTAAATAATTTTTATCGGAAAAAAAACATTGGAACATCTCTACATCAATGATCTTTAAATTTATTACAATTCTTAAACATAATATTTATAATAAAAGGTTTTTTTAATAGTTATTGCTTTTTTTCATGGGATTGTTTTCTTAAATCCACTACACCTTAAAAATTTACTAATTAATTTAGTTTATATGTCGAAAGTTTTTAAATATGAAAGAATTTTTAATCTCCATCTCTTACATTTGAAGTACTTAAAAATCATTATTTACTTTTTATAAACACAAAAATTATTCTATGAACAATGCATTTATCAATGACAAAATACTTGTACGTATTACAGTTGCGAATTTTTTATCACCAAATGTTTCATAAGCTGCCAAATCTAACACCCCTACTACTATCTTAGCTGACAAATGCCAGATCGCCAACTATAACCTCCGCCCATTGAAAGGCACTGACTCCACCTTTTGACACGGAAACTTGTATTGTCTTCCACTTTTTTTCTTGCTTTAAAGCCTTTTCTCATCAGATTTTCAGCTCTGTCCTTTTTTTTAACTGAGTTATTTTTTTTTTCTTAATTGTTTTTTTTTTTTTTTATCCTTAAATTGTTTTTCGCAGAATTTTCTTCTGTTTTAAATCCACAATATAGCTGGTTTAAAAGTTCAACGTTTATCAAAAATATTTTGGCGTATAGTTTTTAATAATTTTACAGCAATTTTTTTGTGATTCCGTAACTAGATTTGTGTATGATTTACGTTAGTGTAAATTAAATTCTGCTGTAAATTTGTTTTTGTCAATTTCAAAGGTCTCTCTATATAAATAACTATGTTTTTAATATTATTATTATATTAGTTAAAATAATTATATAAATTCGTAAATTAATGAATTTTGATATGTTGTATACAATTGATGAAAATTCGCTTTTCATGCAATAAAGATGCATAAACAAAATGCATTAAAAATGTAAAGAAATGGATTAATTCGTGCATAAGGGTGGTTCAGTGTTAAGAAATCAGTGTCAGAAATCTTCAGACCGTTTAGTGTTAAAGAAATAAACTTTCAATTTTTAAATGTTTGTTATTTTAATATGAATTTTAGATTTAAGTGAATTTGAAGTTCAAGATTTCAAGTTTAATTTAATTTAATTTACAGGGAAGTTAATCCTCTTTTTCCTTTGTATTTAATACAGTAACCAAGAAAACACATTGTCATACATTGTTTGACTTATGTTCGTAAATAATGTGGTTTTTTCCTTTATGAAATCATATAAAAAAATGTTAGTTTCTCGTATTCGAATAAATTAGGATCTGTATTATGCAGCTCACATATAAAAATTTTTTTATTATTCTAAGACATATCTAGTAATAAAACTATGACAATGTTTTTGTATAAATTTTTTTTCCATCATTTGTTTATTTAAAATTATCTATCATTCTGACATATGCCCTATTTAAAAAAAAAAAAAAAAATTAGTTCAATAATAATTCTGAGATTCGAAATTTATAACTGGTATTTTAAAATATTAAATAATAATTTTTAAAAATATTTCTTAGTTAAAAAAATTCCGTAAATAATACTTATTTGTAAAAAAAAAATTATAATAATAAATAAACTCTATTGTGATATTCAGAATGAAGTTCTTGCTCTGTTTTTTATTAAAATTATTTTTTTTATTATTTAAAAAAATTCTATAAATAACTCATGAAATTGAAAAATAAATAAATATTATTGTGCTATTAGTGGAATATTAAAATAACAAAAAGTATTCATGTAAATATAAATTTAAAAGATTGCTTCACTGGAATAAAAATGTGTAATAATATTTTTTAAAATAATTAATTGATAAGGGGATATTTTAAGATAAACTATTTGTAATTTAATTTTGTAAAATTTGAATGGAGTAAAAATGTACATTCGTTGCAAACGTGATTCTTTTTCTTCTTCAATGGCCGCCTGCCTACTGGAAGATTTCGAAACATGAGATGCTTTGAGATCTTTTACGGGATAGGATTGTCAGCCCTATGCCCAACACTCTACAGTCATATTAGACCGGACCTACGGTTTAAAGTGGATTCCAAACCACTGCAAGCATCTATGGAGCCCCCGAAACTCAAACCCGAAAACTGTGACACAGAGTGCTAGTGTCGCAAACATGATTAAATATCTTTTATTAAAAGATGATGTATAACAAAACATATTATATAAACAATGGATGTTTCTTAATAAATTGCACATGAAATATAATTTACAAGACTATAAATAATAATAACGTAATTTACAACACTATGAATAATAATTAATAATAAGTATTTACAACACTAAATAATTTACAAAACTACTACTTGCAAAATTAAAAATTGTATGATTTTAAATGCGGGGCCTGAATGGCCGAGTGGCTAGCGCTCTGGCGCTCGGTACCACAGGTTTCGGGTTCGAGTCCCGGCGGTGCCATGGATGTTTGGAGTGGTTCGGAATCCACTTTAAACCGTAGGTCCCGGTCCCTAATAGGATCGTAGAGCGTTGCGGGGCATTGTTACTCCGAGTCCGTGGTTTATCTTCAAGTTACAAGCGCCCCCTGGGTCATGCAAAGGGAGTATGTCTGTGCAGCGCTTGCCTTAAGGCATTCAAGACCAAGCTATCTATGTGTTTGCCAGCTGCATTAGAAAGAAAAAAAAAAAAAGAAATGATTTGAAATGCTCCTTACATAGCGAATCAATCAAAAGCTTTTTTTTTTTATTTTTAAATATTCCAAAAATAATCGCGTACAAAATATATTTTCAAAAATTTTATATAAAAATCAAGTCAAAAAAATACTTTTATTATTAACAATAAGCATATGTTATGTCATAACTAAAGACAATTAAAACTAATCTTTATTGGGTTTTTGTAGAGTCCGCTTCTCCCCCTATCCTCGCAGAATATCGCTCCAGCCGGCCAACAGGGAGCAAACGCATTCAATCCATAGATCAATGTGAAAGGGGGCTCCATCATAATAGCCTCACAATTAGCCGCTACTCGGACTGACCAGTGGTCAGTTATCCCTATCTTCCCTCCGGCGATTATCTGTCCCCTGAAGGCTATTGGGGTCATTAAAAGATCCGCGGGTGGCGGACAATCCGTTGGTCACTTCATCTGCTGGTCATTGGATTGTAATGTCCAGTCTATCGACTCACCCCAGTGGGGAGAACTGCCCGCATTTAAGTACTACAATTGTTGCACAGCTTTGGCTGACTGATGGACTCCCAACTGGGTTAAGGGTTACAATTTTTTTTTTCTTGTTGATAATAGTTTTTAGATAAATAAAGTGTTTTTTGTAAATAGATGTTGCATAGAATAAATATCTCTTTACGTGGTTCAACAGGTTAAAAAAAGAGTACCACTAATCCATAAAACCCATTTAAAAATTTTTGAAAAGCTTTTGAAAACTTTTTGGTTTTTTGAAAATTTTACAACCTCTTTAAAATTTCATTGGATTCGAATGTTAAACTAGACTGGCTGGAAATAATAAGAATGGGAAAAGCTTTAAATTATTAGTAATTTGTATATTTATAGAAGTTGTCATATTTTGTTAAACATTTAAATGCATTTTTTCATTCTTCTTCATTGGCACAACAGTCCTAAGGTAGGAACAATGCCGTCTTTTCAAGACATTTCGGGACAGGAGATGCTTTCTTTTTATGGGGCAGGGTTGTCAATCCTGCGCTATAATAGTCATAGTAGACCAGTATCTACGGTTTAAAAAGGATACCAAACCACTGCAAATATCCATGGCAGGCTGGGACTCGAACCCGAAACATGTGGCACCAAGCGCTAGAGTGCTAAAAATGCCTTCATTCCAAAATTAAATTTGTTGATGCCTATAATATTACTTGAAAAAGGATACATTAATACGAATTTGATAAGCGTATTATTTTGTGGTAAAAGTCAACATTAAAAGAATAAAACGTATATGTGCTTTTGAAATCTGCATTTAATTCAAAAAAAAAGTATAATGGCGCAATACAAGTTCACAGAATTTTATCATAATATAAAACTTAAATATACAAATGAAACCAAAAAAAAAAAAAAAAGTATAGCACATTTTGATAAACGCAAATCATAGTAACTGAAACAAAATTCATATATTAATTAAGAGAAAGAAATACAATTCAATACACTGGGACACTATACAATAAATTAAAAAATATATGAAAATGCTGAAAATATTCATACGTATACATTTAAAAAAATATATCTAAAATTTTTGTACATCTTCATTTATTTATTGCAGACACTTTAATATGATGCATCAATATTTACGTGTTTTTTCGTATCTTACTGTTTCTTAGATTACCGCACAAAAAATGTACCCGTGAGGGGATTCTCAACCTTTTTTAGACTGTCTTGCATGATGAACTCTAAAATAAATTTAATGGCTCACGAACCCTTTGACAACATGATGGAAATGATATTAAGTAGTCAATTATAAACTGGATTAAATAATCATAATGCTTAAGATAATAAAATATCCAAAGTATCACCAGCATTCCTCGGAAAAAAAAAGGAGGAAGATGCAAGGCAAATGTCGTAAATAGCTCCCAATTTTGACTAAATGATGCATTCGTGACCCCACTTTGAGAACCGCGGACATGAGTTTAATAACCACTGGAATAGAACAGAGAAACTTAAACTGGAAAGATTTGAGAATCTTTATAAACAATCCATAATCATGCGAAATATTTAAGAATAGATATCTTGCTTTAATTTAGATAACATAAGAATTTAAGGAGGAAGAAATGTTTGATACATCTGCAAGGAAAAAATTGAATTGTGACCCTAAATACGGTGTTGTTTTTAAGCATTTTCATAGGATAGGCTGTCTAAAAAATAAAGTACCACATTTATCATGGAATAAATAATTAGCCATTTTAATTTAATTTAATTAATTTGAATTTCATCGAAATTAGTTAAATAAATTATTATAACAGGGTTAATTAGAAAAAATTGTGGTTTTCTTAAATTCAAACATTTGATAGGATAAACCAGAGATGAGTAAAACGAATTTATAATCCGATATAAAACAGTATAATAAATAGTAAAACCAAAATAAGTATCAAATTTTTTCTTACTGAATAATGGTGTTATTGACGTGAAAAAATATTATGCATAAATATAAAATAAAAATAAAAATATTCATACATACATATTTTTGAAAAATATCCAAAATATCTTTTCATTTTAATTGATATTACAACCTCTGAAACTAATGCATCCATATTTACATAATTTATCAATTTTGTCTTAGCTAAATAAATCCAATATTGTACTCAAAATCTATTTTCGTATGTACAATTCCATGGTTAGTTTCAAATCATGTGTAAATGGCTAATACTGCCGATGTCAGCAAATATACAATGTATTACGAATTATGATTATATATTATAATACATATATAATAATACATACATATATGTATTATTATATATTTATGTATTACAATGTATTTATGAATTGTGCAGAAAAAATTGTTAAATATCGAGATTCAAAAGAAATGTCTTTAATAACCTCAACCTTCATAAAATAAAAATATATTTAAATCGTTAAATAATATAATAAAAATGGTTAAATATATATATATGCTATTAAAAACTTATTTTATATTATTAGTATTGTTCTAAGAACACATTGTAATATAATATTGGTATTGTAAGCACATTTTTATAAAATATAGTATTATTATCTATATTAAGAACAAGATAAACTAATTGCAGATTAAGGAAAAAAATCTTAGTGATAAATTATAAGGGGAAAAAACTTGAAACATCCCCGGAAACACAGCATTCCACTAACATTCAACTTTATTTACATATTAAATTAGATGTACTGCAAATAACCACAATGAAACAAAAATAAATAAATAAGCAAATAAAATGATTAAAAATATTTTACAGAAATTTGAAGTTTAATTTTCTTTTTAGTCGAATAAAAAATACAAAACGAAATAAAGGATTTCAAAATATTTACCCCATTTAGTAAATAATTTAACACGTTTTAATCATTAACGTAAAAAAATACGTGAATTGCAAACTGATTGATTTAACTGCACCCATCGACACCTGTACAAGGGATACTCCTATATAGATTCCCATTATTGATTAATTCGCAGGCTATTCTAAAAACAAAGCATGCGCTACATGTTAAATTACAATTGGCTGGCATGTTTGTCATCCATCTAACGTCAATAATAACAATCATCTGGCGAATAACCCATGTTCCAATAAAATATTTCCCCATAATGAAGTGGTCCAACATTTAAGTGCAGGCCTCCCCACATAATTACGAGCTGAATAATTTGTTTAAAGGACGAAGAAATTCACACCGTGTAATCAGGCTGTCAAAGCGAAATTGGGGGAGGTTTGTGCTACAGTTTTATTTTATAGCGAATTCTGGAGCCGCCATGAAATTGATGTTACCACCAGATTCGATGCTAGAAGTCAGTTGTTAACCAGTTCGGTTGATTAGTTCATTAGTTATTTTTAGTTAGCGTTATTATTAATCCATAGAATAATAACAATGGTAAGATAATGGATAATTATACATTGTTACATAATACGAGGAAAATTGAATTGCTAAATGGATAGATAACTTCTAATAAATGTTTCATGTTTGAAGTTTTTATTTTTTAAAAACTGTTTATGACTTGCTTGAGGGAATATTGTTATATTCAAGAACTAAGAAAAAGTGAAGATTTTTTTTTTTATTTATTTTAATTTTTTATCTAAGAAGTAGTGAATAAGGCACTGCTGAAATTTTTTGCTGAACCTAACACTGCCTCACAGATTTGGTTTGTCACCCTACGGTCATTTTTTCACCCCTTTAGACTAATTTGACCGGGATCTACAGTTTAACGTGGATTCCGAACCACTAAACAAACATCAATGCCACCACCATTATTTGAACCTGAAGTGTGTGGTACCAAAGGCCAGAGAGCAAGCCAATTGGCCCTAAGGCCGCCTGTCTCACAGAAGCACTATGAACAGTTTTTTCTCCATCTGGTTTGCATTGGTAGATTTCGTGTCTCATTTGTGCACACCACAGAACGAAAGTTGGCCAATAAAGGGGCAATAAAGATCAACGATGGCCAATAAAGGAAGGACATTGCCTTCCAGGATGATCTTTAGGGATCTCCACACATTCTTATGTCGTATAAAAGATTTCCATTTCTAAAAATACGAAAGTACCGAAACCGAAATATCAAATATATAAAAGTACCAAAATTTCCACCAGGTAGTGGGACTGTTGATACGAAAACTTACATACGCTGTCACAATCAACAACATACACGTTTCTGAAGGAAGTTACCTACAGTGGATGCTACCAAAGAATTCAAACTTGCGCTCTGTTAAACATGAAATACATCATTTACCACTGGGTCACAAATTGGTCATGGTTACCATAAAAAATATCAATAATTTAACAAGTTAAAATTATTTTTAAAGGTAAATGTATTATGTATTTATAAAATATTAGAAATGTCTGTTTATAACGAAGTTTTGATAGCAAATAGATATCTGGTGCTAGAATTAAAATGCCCTATATTTTATTAATTTACAGACAATACTTTTGATGTTATTTGGTAATTTTGAGAAGGACTTTTCATTATTTCATTATTATTAGGAAAAAATTGTTTATCTTAAATAATTCATTAGATATACTTTTTTAAATGTGTCTTACCTTTTTTGATGACCCTGCATATGAATCGATAGATATTGGTCAAAGATATTAAATGTAGAAGCATAATTAAATTTGTTGAATAAAATTTCGTCATATCATGTAGAAACAAAATACAACAAAATTATATACTTTTTTTTTTCATCTAATTTCATGTTTCAGAAATATTCTTTCACCGAAATTAACTCATAAAAAAATTAATGTCATACAAATGACCGCAGGTAGCAGTAATTTCCAGCAGTACAAACAAAAAAAAAATCTGTCACCCCTGAAGCAACAATTTTTATTTTGTACTGTCCCCTCTCAAAATCTAGTAAACCTTTGCTTCTACCTTCACTCACCTTTGCCCCGAGAGCGCTTTCTGCTCAAGAAGACACAAATTTTGCGCAGTAAAAAAAATGGGAAAAAAAAAAAAAAAAAAAAAAAAAAAAAACATCAGGGGGAAAAAAAGAGAGAGAGAGAGAAAGCATAGGTTAGTTAACTCTTAGTCTTCTCAATACGTCGACCTTTATTTGACCTTGTTCGAATGAAGGTAGACCCCACTTTATGCCTCTTTTGAACTCTGGAGAGCGACCTTCGACCTCTGAAAAGGAAAAAAATTTGTCAGACAGTCACCGGTGGGGAGACACCAGCAGGCGAAAGGGATAAGGATCGATTTTTAATGCAAATGTAGTTTTAGTAAATGCTTAACCTTTAATGGCTGGGTTAAGATGAGTGCTATTTGACTTTGGACCGATACATTAAACTCGTTAATATGGACTAAGATAAACAATATTTAACTTTTATTTCGATTTAAAGTTTTTCAAAATTAAAATGAAAACGCATTTTTCGTGCAGCAGTCGAAATAAACATTGAACACTTTAATTTTATTATTTTAACTAAGATTGAAATGGCAAGTAGATAAGAGACTAATACGATATACGATTTCATAGTATATATATACGATTCCATCCTGGAATGTTACGATGAGAACACTAAACTCATTTAACTCTACATTGCATAATTTAGAGAAATTTTTACTGCAGATCTATAGAATAGTAAAATTTTTAAGTCACGTACAAATGAAAGAGTAGAGTAACTATGAAATATAGAGTTAACAATGAAATTTTAACAATAGACGTAAAACAATGCAAAATGCAAAAGTGAATTCAACAATGCAAAAGTGAATTTTATGTTAAGTTGCATTGTTGAATTTTACATTTAGTTTTTGCATTGTTGAATTTTATATTCAGTTTTGCATTGTTGAATTTTATATTCAGTTTTGCATTGTTAAATTTTTATATTCATTTTTGCATTGTTGAATTTTATATTCATTTTTTCATTGTTGAATTTTAATATTCAGTTTTTCATTGATGAATTTTAATATTCAGTTTCGCATTGTTGAATTTTATATTCAGTTTTGCATTGTTGAATTTTATATTCTGTTTTGCATTGTTAAATTTTACATTCATTTTTGCATTGTTGAATTTTATATTCATTTTTCATTGTTGAATTTTATATTCAGTTTCGCATTGTTGAATTTTAATATTCAGTTTCGCATTGTTGAATTTTAATATTCAGTTTTGCATTGTTGAATTTTATATTCAGTTTTGCATTGTTGAATTTTATATTCATTTTTGCATTGTTGAATTTTTATATTCATTTTTGCATTGTTGAATTTTAATATTCAGTTTCGCATTGTTGAATTTTAATATTCAGTTTTGCATTGTTGAATTTTTAATATTCATTTTTTCATTGTTGAATTTTTTAATATTCAGTTTCGCATTGTTGAATTTTTAATATTCAGTTTTGCATTGTTGAATTTTATATTCAGTTTTGCATTGTTGAATTTTATATTCAGTTTTGTATTGTTGAATTTTATATCTATTGTTAATTTTATATCTCATAGTCTTGTATATATAAATCATTTGAAATTTTACTATTCTTTAGATCTACAGTAAATTAATATAACAAAAATTTAATGCAT
This sequence comes from Caerostris extrusa, assembly GCA_021605095.1. NCBI lineage: Eukaryota > Metazoa > Arthropoda > Arachnida > Araneae > Araneidae > Caerostris > Caerostris extrusa. Next base: position 32,920 of record BPLR01013757.1, on the reverse strand, counting down.
TTCATTTTTCAGGTATTATAATTCAATTTGATGTAACATTTTGTATTGAAATTATCTGTTATATTACCGTAAGGGACCATTTATAGCTTTCCTGTGAATTTCGAATGTCTTTTTAAAGTATAAAAACATGTATAAATTATTAATTTAAAATTAAATTAAAATGATATTTACAAAGGAAATTTTATTTAAAAATTGTTTATAATTTAAATAAAAGTTAATTAATTTATATTATTTTTAAAAATTCAGTAACTAAATTTTGAATTAGGATTATTAATTTAAAATTCTTTAAAGTTACTTTAAAAATCTATATACTTATGCTTTTTCATAATAAATTTCGTGTATTTTTAAACTCGTAGCATAGAGCAGCATTTTTAGAAATTCACATAAATCTGAGTCGACAGATTATTTCGAGACTCATTATTAAGGACCAGAAATTTCTATTTCTACGTTAAGAATAAGCACAATAAATCTGTAGGTCGGAAAAGTTAATCAGTTGATTTCAAATAGAAAAGTGAAATTAAAAATGTCTTATGTATCCTTGAGATGCTCAGAGTGACGTCATGTTCGGAGTTAGAGTGACCTGATGGACAGCGAGTTCCGTTTCCAAGCCAAGGATGTTTGGTTCAAAATGCTGAACGCTTCTGTGCTGGAAATGGACACGATAAATCTGTAGGCCGAAATACTCTTCCGTTGGGCTCAAGGAAGAGAGGCAATATATCAGCAAGGGGTTTTCGTTCAAAATTGCAGTTGCACACTTTGCTCCTCCTCATTTTCAAAAACTAAAGGAGCATACTAATGCGTAGTGGTTGGGACATTATGTGGAAAAGTGTAGCACTCTCTCATGGTGAATCCTGAGTAACGCTAAATTTGTTACAAATTTTATTCCAATTGTTAATGTTTGGTTTTGCGCTCTATGTTTATTTTTTACGCACTCTGGGCTAATTAGACCGAGACCTACAGTTTAATGTGAATTCCTAACCACTCACAAATATCCATGCCACCTCCAGGATTCGAACCTGAAGCCTGTGGTACCAAAGGCCAGAGCACTAGCCAATTGGCCATCAGGCCGCCCGAATTATTAAGGTTTGGTTTGGTAGAGTTTGTCACTCTACGGTCCTCTTGTGCACACTTTGGGAAAAAAAACAGACCGGGACCTACAGTTTAAAGTGGATTCCGAACCACTACAAACATCCATGGCACCGCCCCAATTATTAAGGAATTCAATTCGATATATGGGAAAAACAACAACAATGTAATTCAATAATTTTATCTTGTTTCACAAAAAAAATGTATGTATATATATATATTAAATGTATTTCCACACACACCACCAGAGGCTATTTTGATGTGAAGATTACATTGAATCGTTCCACTTTCCTTTTTACAAGTCGTGTATCATAAATAACCGCAATACAAGTCCGCAAAAAAGACTCACCAGGAAACAAACAAACAAGAAATAAAAGAAATCCATCAAACGAGAGGCCTACAGAGCGCTCTATTTCTCTGCACCAACATAAATTAAGGTCAATGTATCGAAAGAATTGTTTGATAAATGGTCCCGAAGCACCACCTTTCACCTGGAGTCAGCTTCCGCCGCCGCGGACTGCACTGAGCTGTCAACTCGGGGAGTAAATGAAAAGGACACCCGAGAAAAAGAGAGAGGCGATACTCCAACTCCAATGGCGGATCGATGCTTGAAAAATTATTCACCCTTTCTTTCTCTCTCTCTCTACAGGAAGGAGGAAATATCAGGACTTGACTTCTTACAATACTGACAGGTTGATCGCGGTTTTAGAAATAGCAAAAATGCTCGCCGACCAGTTGAAAGAAGGGAAGTGGTCCAAAGAGGTTTGATGTGTTACAGTTAGTGAAATTGCGATTTTGAGGTCATTGTTTTACAAAGAAAAAAAGGGTTTATATTACTTACATGAATGATAACACTTGTTGTTTTCAAATTCCGAGCATTCTGATGTAAGGTCATTCTCCGCTAGAATGACTCATAGATAGCAGAATCAGCGTTCCCCAGGGATCATCACAGGAAACTTGGTTTGGTTTGTCACTCTATGGTCATTTTTGCACACTGTAGGCTAATTAGACTGACCTACAGTTTAACGTGGATTCCGAACCAGTAATAAACATTCATGCCACCGCTAGGACTCGAACCTGAAGCCTGTGGTACCAATGTTCAGAGAGGGCTATCCAATTGACCATCAAGCCGCTAGCTACATTACATGCACATTTTGCCTCTACAATCGTGAATAAACATTCCTAACATATATCTGAGGCTTGGTTTGGTTTATCGCTCTACTGTCATTTAAATACACACTTTGGGCTAATTAGAACGGGACCTACAATTTAAAGTGCATTTCAAATCACTAACAAACATCTATGCCACCGCCAGGTTTTGAACCTGTGATACCAAAGGCCAGAGCGCTAGCCAATTAACCATCGGGCCGCAACATATATCTGAGAGATTTGCACCAATGAACATCCATCTGTGAGATTTGCATCTACCCATAACTTTTTTTTTTTCAAGCTCAACTGAAATGACTTTCCAGCGTACATATTTATCGTGTCCTCGTTAACAAAGGCAAGTTCACTTCCCTTATCGTGTTTCGAACTCACCACCTGGGTACCAGTTCTATGCACCAGGCGCTTAGCTCATAATGATAACTTCTGATGTTAAATTTGTTAGGTTTGAGTACTCAGTTAAAAAAATAAATAAAACATGTGCAATGAGTAAATAAAGCTTGCAATTTAGAATTTTGTTATTTTATAATCATAGAAATGATACGCAAATCAATGTTTAAAAGGTTTTAAATTTGGGCATTATCATAGCGTGACTCTCCTCAACAAAGACAAGGACACTTCTTTATCGGGTTTCGAACTCACTAGAGGTACCAGAGGTATGCACCAGGCTTTCAGCTCTTAATAATAACTTCTCATGTTTAAATTTATTAGGTTGAGTATTCACTTAAAACAAGTAATATAAAAAAAAAAAAATTTTAAATCAATTCATTCTTTTTTTTTTTTTCACTATATTGCAGAAAGTCCTTCATAAATAATTTTCATTCATTTTTTTAAGTTTATCTGGCGCCATCTATTGGTAGATATATGATATCTAATAGATCTAAAAAAAAAACTAGAATTAATTAATTAAATTTAATTACTGAATTAATATTTGAAAAAACTGTATTAACATCAAGTGTCATCCACTACAAGTTCAAAAAAAATGTATTTGAACTTGAACGGATGAATAAAAAGTATTTTATGAAAGATTGAAAATTTGAACAAGATATATATAGGGAGAGTATGAGCTAATAGAAGGAATTGAAAAAACCTATATGCAATGAGCTTGGAATTTAGAGTTGCGTTATTTTATTATCATGGAAATGGTATGCAAAACAAATTTTAAAAACGGTTTTAAATTTGGGCATTATTATATCTTAAAATAATGCCAAGAAAGCTCATCAAAATTGTAATATTATAGTATAATAACAAATATCATTTAGAAAAGTGCGATGGCCGTTTTAGTATGAAAATGAGTTTTTTATTTTATTACCATGGTATTTCGTCATTTAATCACAGCTTGATAATTATTATTATTATTTCAGTAATAATAATAATCAAGCTGTATTATTATTATTTCAATACGTAGACAGATTAACTTGTGGTTAGAAGGAGAGGTTATTTTCTCACGACTAATTCATATTTTAGTTTAAGTTGTGTCTTATACCGATTTCTAAAATGCTCTCTTTGAAAAAGAAAATATTTGGGAAGCTTTATGTTTACGTTTCAAATCCGAGGTTTTTAACTTTTTTTTTTTTTTTTTTATTCCCTGAGGTTCATTGTAAAACAAAACTTTTTTTTTTTAAATGCATAAAATAAAAGCAGCGAAATAGTTAAAATAATAATCGTTGATTATAATAATAAGTGAAATAGTCATATTTAAAACAATTTTTTACGATACAATTATATTTAAAACAATTTTAAATAACACATTTTTTAATAATAATAATATATACACATAAGCTAGTAATAAAGTACGTTATAATTGAAGGATTGAATAGTTCAAATTTCTTTATGAAAAAATTGCTAATACGAATGTTGATGCTGTTTATGTGGAAAAATTGTTACGTTACAGAAAAATTCCTTTATTCTCATTGGTGATTGCAGGTGCAGCTAGTACTATTACAATCTACTAGTATTGCATAAATTCACATGAGAAATGCTTAATTACAGATCTACGGGAGAAAAAAAGACGTTTTGAAACAAGACCACGCAATCTTTAATAAAATCGCCCAAATTGTAAATAACAGCTTTATTTGTAAATAAAATAATGAAAATATTTCTTGGGAATATATGATTTTGTTGTAAGCATTTTATAAAAAAAAAATGTACATTTGTATTAATATTGCAATATGGTATGGGGCTATTGGGGCCGAGTGACTAACGCTTGGTGTCACAGGTCTCGGATAGAGTCCCGGCTGTGCCATGGATGTGGTTCGAATTCACTTGAAACCGTAGGTCCCGGTCTAATATGACTGTTGGGGATACGGTTGAAAATCGTATAAAAAGAAAACTTCTCATGTTTCAGAATTTGCCAGTAGGCGACACCCTTGTTACACCAAGGGGCTGTTGCACCATTGAAGAAGAATTGTGGTATTTTATATCATTTGTTTATGGATTAGGCTTATTTTTACTTTACGAAATTTCCAAGCTTGGTGATTTGAATTGTTGTTGTTGAACATAAAGTGGCATTGTGTTTCACTTGTGTATAACAATATTGGCCTACAGACAGATGATAAAAAGAGGACATTGTCTTGCGAGAGGACTTTTAAGAGTCATTCCTCCCATTTTCTTAACGCACGGAGTAAAACCCAGAAAACTCCCACTTGACAGCCTGACTGTCGATCATTATACGCATTGAAATCCATCATCGCAAAGTGATAATATGATTTCTTTGTTGCTATTTGAAAAGCTATGTAGGCATTTTCCATTTTTTTTTTCTATATTTTCACCTTCAAAATAGTTTTTTTTTTTTAAAATTATTTTCACCTTCAAAATAGTTTTTTACAAATTATTTTCACCTTCAAAATAATTTTTTAAAAATAATTTTTAAAATCATTTTCACATTTATTTCGTCGATAATGGATTTTAAAAGTTATTAATAAAGTGATGGGAGTTATAATAAAGTAATTAAGTTATGCTAAACATTTTGCATAGAATAACATCAAAATGAACACTTTTAAGCAATATTTTTTTGAAGTACTTGAAATGTTTCATCTATTGAAAACAATATTTTTTTTTTTCCTTATTCAGTCTTTTTATCTTATTTATGAGACGCAACACATTTTTCTCTTGGATTTCTTCTGGATGATCCTCGGATTATTTCACAATCTCCTATTCATTCCAAACAGTTCTATCGTGATCTCTCAAGCTTATAAATGACTGTTGTACTTATCTACAGAGACAAATCGGAAACACAGATGACTACAAAATCTCGTAGAAATGCCCCCTCCCCCTCTCTGCCCCATTCTTTTTTTTATCCAATAGATCTCATGCATCATTAAACAACGGGAAAGACTGATTCATCTATTGATTGGTATTATTTATATCCCCCATGCTTTTCATACAGGACCATTTCATAGAAGAATTATTAGTAAATTTAGATGATACATCTTGACATATATTTAAATGACTAAATGACCTATATATTAATATATTAAATATATTCTTTAAATTAGTATAAAATTATATATATTTTAGAAAAACTAATGTATAAGATACCAAATAGATTATCTGAGTAAATTTTATATAAAAAAAGGGTTTTCTAATAATTAGAACCTTAAATTTCTTCTTCAATGGCACGACAGTCCCATGGTGGGCAAATTGCGTTAAGAGTGTAATGCAATTTTACGTGATTAACACCAATACACAGATAGAGTAGGATGCATTGCTAGTATGGATACATTTTAAAATCTAAGAATTTAATTTTTTCCATAAGCTCCATTTAATTCTCAATGTTCATTAAATGGAGGTTATGGAAAATCTGATTCTTACTTATAGCGATATCATCTTCCTTCCTTCCTTTTCTTCTTTATTGGCGCAACGGCCCCATGTTGGAACATGGCCATCTGCCTTCTGGCAGATTTCGAGATAGATGTTTTCTTTGTACGGGATAGGGCTCTTTCCTACAGCTCTACGCCTACGTCTTTCAGCTCCACGCCTAACAGGCATATTAGGCCTCCACTTATGGTTTAAGGTGGATTTCGAACCCTTACAAACATCCATGACACCACTCCAGACTCGAACCCAAAACCTATGTTATCCTCCTCCAGTCACTTGGCCATCAGCCTCCAACTTAAATTTCATTCATAGAGGGCATTTGCAACCTCGATAAAAATGGCCATATTAAAATAAAAAAAAAAAAAAAAATTAGGTAAAAGATTAAAATGATTGGAACAATCTGTTTTACAATAAAAAATATTAAAACAATTTTTTTTTTTTTTTTTGTAAAATATTAGTTTATAATATTGCGGGCAAATTGTGAGCATGATTATCTATTTTATTTGATTTAATATAGAATCATTTTAACAATAAATGTTTTTAATTGTATAAAAAGTAAAACAATACTTCTTATGTTAAAAAAAAAACAATACTTCTTATGGGCTTTTTAAACTTTTCAGGAATAACAAAATGTAGGACAGAATTTCCATATGGAAAAGCGCAACTCATTCCATATCATGTGAGCATTAATGATAACCACATCTCAATTCATTTAAAAAAATATATAAAGTTATTACTTTGTTCAATCCTTTAATTGTCAGTAAAACTGGTTTCATATTTTTGTAATCATCAATTTCATAATTCTGTTATTATTAATTTCGTATCTCGAATTCTGTTATGATTGCTTTTGTAAATAAACAGATCTTCTTCTTCTTCATTGGCACAACAACCCCATGGCGGACCAAGGAAATAAACAAATCATTTTAAACTAAATAAAATTAGTCATTGTTTTGTTAGTTTCCTTTTAAAAATGCAGAAAAAAAATGTTTTTTACATTTTATTTGATAACACAACAGTGTTAACACATTTATATATGCCACGAACAGTCCCACTAAGAATAGTGTATAAGTGATATCATCACAAAACATTTTTAGAGTAACTCCCCAACATATAAGTGAAACATATGTAAAATTCCACCAGATATCCTGGATGGACTAAATGAATGTTGAATTAAATAAATTTATTCTTACGATATAATTGTTTAATGATAGAGTTACAATAAACCTATCCGTATTCCATTTCAATAACAATATTCCAATATATTATCAATATTCAAACCAAACAATATTCAATATATTATCAATATTCCAACCAAACAATATTTCAATATATTATTAATATTCAAACCAAACAATATTCCAATATATTATCAATATTCCAACCAAACAATATTTCAATATATTATTAATATTCCAACCAAACAATTCATGTATCTTCTTAGAAAAGTTCTTTTCAATAATAGATTTTTGTATTTAAATATAAGTCGGTTTGTTCATATCACAGCCATTTTTTATTATTCATATTTATATAAAGAGTTTTAACGTATTAGAAAAGTAGTGAAAGATGCTAAATCTAATTTTCTTAATATTATGACTAAAGCAATCGAGATTATCAAAACATTTTAGGACAACCCTTGCAATTCGGCGTGTATTTAATTAAGCTTAGTTTCAGTTTATAACTGCAATCAGTTTTAATTGATTAATAAGTAGCAAAGAAACATAAAAAGATAACAAGCTTCCAATTAAACGGTATAAAAAATTATACACAGTCTTGTACTTCTTATTTTTTTTTTTTTCTCCTTGCACTCCAACGATGCTTCCAAAAACCACGTTCATTACCTCGCGGTAATTACAGAAATTATTGACAGAGTGTCGTGTAATAACACTAAATACCAGAAAATAACAGGGATAATGTGGAAGAGGAGTCGCAAACTTGTACAAACATGTGTATTAAAGCAATTTTGCGAGGCAGAAGGCTCGCAAACAGGATTATAATTCTTCCAAAAATTGCACGCTTTTCAATGCTAAGAACCCGCATGCATTTTGCCACAGCCTGCGAAGAGGGGAGGTTGCTGTTAATAATGCCTTACAAAACACCTATAAGTAGTTTTAAAAGTGGTTCCTCCGGGTTGTAAAAAACAGTCTTTATGTTGATAAATACTTTAAAAAAAAAAATAGGGGGGCAGAGAAAAACTGCATTCTGAATTGTAATAAAAGGGAATTTTCTAAAAGAAAAAAAAAAAATTTAGCCTCTTGTGTTGAAGAAAGGTAGAAGTTTAAAAGGGGTGTAGAATTAAGGTGAAGGGCAACGAACGATGTTAAAGTTCATTAGACCTTTTTGTGTGTGTGTGTGTTATATTATAGAGGGGAAAAAAATGTCTTTGTGAGGCATGCTTGTCGCATATTTCTTAAAACGTCGTTATCTGTTTGATGTGATAAAAATTTATCTTAGCAAATTCTGAGCAAACTTTCAATATTTAAAAAAAAAAGGATGTTTTTTAAAAAAAAAAAAAGGATGATTTTTAAAAAAAGGATGAGAAGGGTTTTTTCCTTCTACTGAAACACCATATAATTTTTCAGACAAAAAATAGTCTCAATTATAAATCATATAGTTACAATTACATATTGGAATAGACCTAATGAAAGGTAGAAGTTTAAAAGGGGTGTAGAATTAAGGTGAAGGGCAACGAAAGATGTTAAAGTTCATTAGACCTTTTTTGTATGTTATAGTGTAGACGAAAAAATGTCTTAGTAAGGCATGCTTGTCGCATACTTCTTAAAACGTCGTTATCTGTTTGATGTGATAAAAATTATCTCAGAAAATTGTGAGCAAATTTTCAATATTTAAAAAAAAAAAAAGGATAAGACTGTTTCCTTCTGTTGAAACACGCCATACCATTTATCATTTTGTAAAAATATTTTGGTAATAACAGATAAAAACGAGATTTGGTTTGTCGTTCTATGGTCATTTTATGTACACTTTAGGTTAATCAGACCGGGGCCTGCATTTTAACGTGGATTCCGAATCACTAACAAAAAACCATGTCATCGACAGGATTCGAATCGGAAGTTTGTGGTACCAAAGGCCAGAGCGTTAGCCAATTGTCCACCAGGCCCTGAGAAAAACAGAATCAACTATAAATCACAAAAGGACAATTATATATTTGAACAGACTTGATGACCGAGTGGCTAGTTCAGGCACTCGGTGGTACAGATTCGAGTTCCCAGCGATGTCATGGACATTTGTAGTGGTTCGAATCCACTTTAAACAACAGGTCCCTGTCTAACATGACTGTAGAGCGTTGGATGTATGGACGTATGTTGGATGTATATCTGACAACCCTACCTCGTAAAAAGGAAATATCTTATGATATGGAATCTGCTAATAGGTAGACGGTCTTGGTCCACCATGAGGCTGTTGCTCAATCGAAGAAGAAGGCATGGTGGTATAGCGTTCGGTGCCACTGGTTTCTGTTTCGAATCTTGGTCATGCTATAGACGTTTCTAGTGGTTCGAATCCACATTTAACCGTAGGTCCCGGTCTAATATGATTGTAAAGAGTTGGGCTGGCAACTCTGCCCTGTGAAAAGTAATCATGTCCTATCTTGAAATCTGCCGGTAGGCACAAGGCCTTGACCCACCATGAGGCTGTAGTACCAAGGAGTTAGTTACATATTGGTATAAAAAGCGAGAAGATTTAAATGAATTGTTTAAACCAAATCTATTTTTTTCATGGACTTTTTAGTATCAATTTAACCTAATAAAGTATGGATATGATTTTGTACGTGCATTCCTTTTTACATAAAGTTACAGTATTTAGGACGGTGATGATAGAGGACATTTTTCCCAATTTTTGGATGCTTTTTAGTAAACATTGTTTTAGGAATCCTAATATACAGAATTTTCTATATTTATGTTTTATTAAAGTTTACGAATATCTATTTTGTAAATATTGAAATTATAATATAAGTATACATAGACTGGGCGAGTTACATAAAACAAATATGCTTTCTTAATTATATTAAATACTTAATAAATTTAAGAAAACAAAAGAGAATACGTACAAATTTTATTGTTATTGTTATTATTCAAAATCAATACAGAGAACAGTTAATGATGTTGTAAAAGAATTTGAAAATAGCTTTTAAATTATTGTAAAAGCAAATTTTTAAAATTTGTTGCCTTTTCCACTAATCCATGACATCAGAAATGGCTTATTGAAGTTCATTATAAAATCCCTTTAAACACTATGTACTTAGTTTATTTTCTATGGATTTAATATGCTTGAGAAGTACTCAACCAAATAAGTGGAGAAATAAATAGATTTCAGCTTAGAAAAAAAAAAAGGAACATCCAATTCATTCGAGTTAGTTAATTAATTTGTATTGTTTTTGTTCCTGCCATTGCAGGAAACAATTTTCTATTCAGGCCGGAGTTCTTAACTTGATTAAATATTTGTTTAGTCGCAAATGTTCTTAATTTTAAATAAATGCAAATGTTTGATTTTCGGCATCTTAAGCCTGATTACGCAAATATCTAATAAGCTAAGACGGAAAATTTCAATGGTCTTCCAACAGTACCACAGTCTTTTTTTCTCTTACAGAAGAAGAAGAAAAAAAAATAAATAAATAAAGAGAGAAAACCCAAGTTTCAAATTAGAAAACAAAGCAGATATTCGTCATTTACTGAACAGAGAATAGATGTGAGGTGGGCATATAAAAATAAAATATCTTCCAATGCAATTTCAGGGAAGTAAAAGACAAACAAAACGCGCCGTTGGAACAATGCAGAGGGGCAGGAATTTTGTCACGCTCTAACAATGAATTCATTACTCATAAGTGTAGATAAGAAGACCCACTTTTGGATGGCTGCATCAAAATTAAAATTCCACTTTCATTTGCGACGAAGACAAAGGTTAACGGGGGTGGGGGTGGGTACCTCCCTTCTCTCTTTTATCGAGTAACATTTATGCGGAATGCTGTGCTTACTGATAAATTTTATCTCTCCATACGGATAACGTTCTTCTTTTTTTGTGCGAAAGAGAGTTGGGCGCCATTGTTGTAATGGCAGAAACCTCAACTCTTTTAACACTTCAACTCAATCAACGTGAGAATTTCGCGTTATAAAGACACAAGCGATTAAAACAAAGGCGGTAATTTTATCGAAAAGCTTGCTTTGCTCGCAGTGGAGCATCAACTGTGAACTTCTGTGATGGCAGAAGCCACCCCATTGTTTCGCACTCGAGTTGGCCGCCATATTGGAAAATACGAACGATAACAGGAACAGTTACAGTCGCAGTGAAGAAGCGGCGGGAAAAGAATTTATCGCGCCTTTTATCGGATGGATTATAATGGCCTGGGCACTTACATTTTTCGCACCGATTATCGACTGCTCCTCGATTAATCATTGAAAAGCTTTCATCTTTAACGTTTTAGGTGATTAGGCAAGTTGCGAGGGCTCCGCAAAACGGTTGATAGATGAATCGGGATGTAAATTATTTTTCGACCCGATTTCAGTTAAAATGGCTCGGGCATCGATTCCGAAACTCCTCATTCCGAAATGAATTTACATGGGTAACTAAAGACGGAAAACCTTCATCGTTACGGTCCATTCTTCAAGAAATTAGCATCGATTTTCTGAAAATTTTCTGATTCCAATTAAAGCAGATGAATATAAAATGATTAAATGATGTGTATTTTGATTCACTCCGATTTTATATAGAATTTTTCTAATACCTATTAAAATAGGGTGGTTTATTATTCCCTTTAACAATAAATGAAGAAAAGACGAAATATATATTTTGCGGAGAGAGAGACTATACTGGTGATTTCTTTGAAATCGAACAACATAGATTTCTAAGTGTTAAAAAGTTTACTTACCTGGGATCTGAGATTGAATATCAAAATGAAATCAGCCCCGAGATCCGAAAGAGAATTATTGCTGCCAATCGCTGATTTGGTCTTAGAAGCCAATTAAGATCCCACCTGATTAAAAGAACTAAAATTTTACTGTATAAAACTCATAAGACCAGTATTAACATATGCATCTGAAACATGGTCACTAACAGCAAGAGAAGAGAAAATGTTGGCAATCTTTGAAAGAAAAGTGCTACGAACTATTTTTGGTGGTATCAATGAATGGCGAAGAAGATACAACTTGAACTTTACAAACTTTTTAGAGATATTGATATTCTAAAATTTGTTAAATTGAACAGAATGTGATGGGCCGGTCATCTCATGAGAATGGAAAGTGGTAGAGCTGCTTTGAAGGTTTTCAATGTAACCCCTTTTGGACAACGAGCAAGGGAAGGCCGAAAAAGAGATGGGTCAACTGTTTAGACTCTCTTATTAAGATAAAAAACTGGAGATCCACGGCCAAGAGGAGAACAGCCTGGATGGATCTTTTTAAAGAAGGCCAAGGCCCACAACGGGCTGTAAAGCCAGTTATGATGATGATTATTCCCTTTAAACTGTAGATACCGGTCTAATTAGCCTAAAGTGTGCAAAAAAAAAAAAAAAAAAAAAATGACAGTAGAGCCACAAACCAAACCAAACCGAAAAATGACGAAGTGCCTCTTAAAATACTAGACTTGTACATTTGATATTGTACTAAATAGTTCTGAAGTTTGCTTGCCTGAGAAACAGAATAAACCACTAACAGAATGATGTACATCGGCTTACTTTGATATTGCACCAGAGAATCCCCTTAACGTTGTATCCACATTATTGTGGATAGAGAATTTTCAGAGAAAAAAAAATATAGATATCAGAGAGAAGAAAAGAGAATTTTCAGTGAAACTGGTCTGTATTTTTTGTATGTTCAGAGAAACACACGAACAATCAACCTTCGGAACTATTTAGTATATTACCAAATGTTCAAGTCTAACGTTTTAAGAGGCACTTCGTCACTTAGGTTTGGTTTGCCGGTCTACGGCCATTTTTTTCACGCGTTAGGTTAATTAGATCAGGACCTACAGTTTAACGTGGATTCCGAACCACTAACAAGCATCCATGCCATCGCCAGGATTCAAACCTGAAGCTTGTGGCATCAAAGGCCAGAGATCTAGCCAATTGGTTATCAGACCATCTGGTCATTTAGGTGATGATAGGTACTAAACTTATCTTCCTCTGAAAGGCCACGATCCATTTTCAACTGACATTGACTCTTTGGCCATCAAGCCAGTTCTATCAAACAGAATCAACAACTAAGGTGCAAAAGGGTTGCAACTAGGTTGGAGAACTCACATATTTATTTAGATATTCAAAAGATATAGATATATTTAGATATACACCTTATTTAACACATTTAAAGGCCTATAATTATAGATTCGTGGAGGGATTCCACTTCTAAACCGAAAACCCGATATTCAGTTACGAAATATACTTCCTCTCCGGGAGAGAATCTTTAGGCAAATTGAACATTTCTCCTGAACGCCACAAGGAACGCGCTGTTGCCAGTGTGTTGGAAGAAGCATGGTTACAATATTTCACATTTTTCACCAAATTGTAAATTCTTTCCGTTCACAAATATGTCTCCAAACGTTTCATCCGTATTTCTAAGTATTATACTTCCTAAATACAACATTCAAGTTGAATTTTTATTTCAGCATGCATACTGGAAAACGTCATAATTTTGCTCACATTCATTTTTGTAAAACACAATAAATTTATATTTTTCGCGTGTATGATTACTTTTTACACTTTAAAATTTCATTCGGCTCAGTTTTTTTTTTTTTTTTTTTTTTAACTTTTAATAAAAAAATTTTAACTAATTTCATAACTATCTTAAATTTCAAGATTAAACACTTCTTAATATGTTTTTCATTATTAATTGAGACTGTACGAAAAATTCACTGTCAGCTACAGCAAACTATAATAAATATTTTAAACCCTGTGCTTAAAATGACTTTCAAAGTTTAATCCATTTGCTTAAAATTTTTCAGAACTGTAAATTTTAGACAGTTATACATAATTAAATTTCTAACTTAATATTGAAAGTAATTTGTTTAATTTGCATCATAATCTAAATTCTGCTGCAAATATGAAGGTACTCAACTATCTCTACTATTATAAATTTTATGTAAAATTATGACGTTAACTGCTAAACATGCTTTCAAAAATTAAAAAACAAAAAAAAAAACCTTACGTTACAATTATAATTTCAACCAAAACATTCAATTTTTCTTTTTTAGCTTTTTTTTTTTAATTCACAAATTTTTAAAAACTTTGCTGTTTATTTATTTATTTAATTTTTTTTTAATCTTCTTTAATTTAAAGCATTTTATTTTATTTTAATGTTTTTTTAAATTTATTTATAAGCTTTAAAGTAAAAATAAGCTTTAAATATTTAACAAAAGTCTAAAAGCTTTTAGTCAAATATTTAAAAGCGTATTCAACATTAATATTCACATTCACACATCTGTGTGAATGTTAATATATCTTATTTAAGATATATTAGCATTCACAAATTTTCACGTTTCAAAAGTAAACGTTATTTATTAAAAGAAAATTTCATGCTATAATGTGCATTTAGATGACAACACATTAAAAATATTTCTTAAGTATTTCTATACATCGGTATTTTATATTTTTATATGTTTTTTTTATATTTTTATGTATATTTTTATATATTGTTTTTTATATTTTATATTTTTTTTATGTTTTTAGGTATCGTTTTTTATATATATATATTTTATGTTTTTATGTATCGTTTTTTAAATTCTATATATATATATATGTTTATTATTATTTTTTTTTATATACCGTAGGTCCCAGTCCTAAAAGGATCGTAGAGCGTTGCGGGGCATTGTTACTGCCGCGTCCGTATCTTCAAGTTACACGCGCCCCTGGGTAATGCAAAGTGAGTAACGTCTGTGCAGCGCTTGCCTTAAGGCATCCAAGACCAAGCTGTCTAAGTATTTGCCAGCTGCATTAGAAAAAAAAAAATATATATTTTTAAAAATTTTTTTATATTTTTATGTATTGTTTTTATATTCTATATATTGTTTTTTATATTTTTATGTGCTGTTTTTTTATATTTATATATTTGTTTTTTTTTTATATTTTTTATAATAATTTTTATAGTATATTTATATTTAATACTGTATGTTATTATATTTATTTACTCTTCCACAAATCTACATTTAGTAAATAAAAACATTATTATGCCCTGTAGTTGAATCCTGAAATAATATTTCATAAACAAATCATTAAACATTAATCGTACACGTGGTATATCTGTACCATTAGTTTAGATAACCTACACTTTTTTTTTCTCGTTAATAATAGTGATCGTTCCTTTCCTTTAAGTTAAATACTCCAATATCTACAGTGACAGTATAAAGTTAAATAAAAAGCCCGATTTATAATAAAAACCCGTTTTATTATTTATACTAGAGCGTAATTTCTGATAATTATTTCATTATCAGAAATTTCAAAATTTATTTGAACTTGGAAATTTGAAATTATTCCAAAGATTTATATATTTTTTATTTAAAAATCAAAAAAAAAAAAAAGTTGTGACGAATAAAATTTGAAGGCGTAGAAAGTATTCGTACACACGAAAAATTATTTTTTTTTTTTTTTTTTTTTTTTTTTTTTTTTTTTTTTTGCCATAATTTAAAATTGTGCATTGCAATAGTTTTAAAAATGTGTATTATTTAAGACTTCCCATATAAATTTTTAAATAAAATAAAATTTGAATTTTGTGTTTTTGAAGTATAAACCTCAAAATCGGGTGGAAACATTTATAGACTTATATTTCCGAAAGCAAACGAAATTTTACAACTTGCTGAATTAATAAAAATTATTAAATAAACTTTTATTTTTGATTGGTAGACCTCGTTATATTATACAGTCAGTAATTAAAAATTTTTTTTTTTCAATGTTACTTACAACAAGCAGGCAGCAATCTAAGATCGTTTTTTAGCTCTTATGATCTTTGATTTATTATTCGTGAATTGTAAAGACAAAAATTGTAGTTAAGTTCTAAAAACACTCTATTACCTGTATCAATAAATACAATACAAAATACATTCAGAGAAACTTATTTCTACGGCCTAGTTGTTAAGAATCCACTCTAAACTTAGGTCCTGGTCTAATATGACTATAGAACGTTGGGGCGCACTGCTGACAAACCTACCCCGTAAAAGAAAAATATCTCTTGTCTCGAAATCTGCCAGTAGGCAGACGGCCTTGGCGCCCACCATGGGGCTATTACGCCACTGATGAAGACGATTATTAGTTGTTTGAAGTTAGCACTCTGGCGTTCAGGGCCACAGGTTTCAGAGTCAAGTCCCGGCGGGGCCATAAATGCTTGTCGTGGTCCTGTTTAATACGATTGTAGAGTGTTGTGCATAGGGTTGGCAATCGTACCCTGTAAAAAGAAATCATCTCCTGTCTCGAAATCTGCCAATAAGCAGCTGGCCTTGGCCCACCATGGGAATACTTGCTCCAATGAAGAAGAAGAAGTTGTTAGAAGAAAATACTTTGTGCCCGAAAAGAACGGTAATCGTAAATCAACAAATTATCTTTTGCAAAAGAATCTACACCATGGTTCTCTTATTTAGGAAAAAACTTAACTTTTCGGATGAGAATTAGTTCAACAATTTTGGATAAAACGAGAAAACATTTGAAGAAAACAAAAAAATGCACCCAAAGAATCTTCTTCCAATAGTTAAATTTGGAGCAGAATACTTGGTATTGTACGAGTGCCACTGATGTTGGAAATTTGGTCATTATTGATGGGTTTGGTTGGCCGCACTACGAAAATTTTTATATACATTTTGGGCTAATTATTCCGAACTCCTACTACTACTACTACACCATACAACATCTCCGTGCCTAGAGCTGAGTTGCCTCTTTACAGTTTGGAAACGATGTGGATGATAAGTCTTATGATCTCTGTGACGCTTTTTACGGTCATATGAGACATGGACCTACAGCTTAAAGTGGATTCCGAACCACTACAAACGTCCATGCCACTGCCAAGATACGAACCCGAAGTATGTGGTACAAAAGGCTAAGGTGCTTTCAGGCCGCCATTATTGATGAGATCATGAATCATAATATGTATATTGATTTATAAATAATTTACAATAAGAAAAAGAATAATTTACAATCTAGGACTTTAAAAATTGTATTCAGTATGGATTATATTTTTATACACGATATGATCTTATACATACAGTGTTACTGTATTAGGGTATTATAAAGCATGCCAAATGTTTCTCAATTTCCTGCACAACCACCGATTTTCAACAACATTGAGCATTTGTAGATAACAGAGTAAAATGAAGACTCCTTTCAAACAAAGGTGATATCTAAAAATAGCACTTCAAGAAGAATGGAAACTTCTTTCGAATTCAATTACTTCAAAACCAGTCGGATCCATGCTACGAATAAAAATAAGCAAGCAATTGCAAAAGTCAAAACAGATTAAATTGAGTAACAATTGTAAATTATTTAGAACAAATTTTTCTTACATTTATTTATTTTATTTATTTTTATTTTATTTTTTTATACATTTATTTTGACTTTACGATTATTTTCGACACTGTTTGATAAATAGCTATTTTGATTTTTTTTTTTCTAAAGTTGTGAACGATGCCTTGTTTGAATTAAAATAAAATGTAAAATACTAAATAAACTTTTGTTTGTATAGCAGTTAATTTTGTTTAAAGGTTTTATTTCGAGGATTGAAAGTTCAAACATTTCGTTAGCACAAATAGTTTTTTCACTCCCAGTTTAAATTTGTAAGAATAACTTTACGAATGATTTTTTTTTTTTAGATTACTCCTGTTGCTATAAAAAAAAAAGCGTGAAACCTATCATTATAAAAATTCCTTTATTTTAACAGTCTCTCAGGCTATAATTTTTAAGATTTCAAAACTATAATTTGCAAGATTTCAAGGCTATAATTTGCAAGTTTTTCTAAATTATTTTATTATACCCCAAAACCTTCTGCTCATGGAAAGGTTTATATCATTCTTTAATTATAGAGGACGTATCAAAAACACTTTTAAAAATGAGAAACGAAAACAATACTGAAGTAGTTAAACTGATAATATGAGATGAAGGAGATGTTTTTGCATGGAATACTTTTCGTGATATATTTCTTCTTTTCATGGTAATTTTATTATTTAAGATTCGTTAAAATAAAACACCTTACTTTATGAACTTCCTTTTTACAATCTATAATGAATAGTATGAGAATCTTATTAATTTGAATTTCAAAATATAGAAGTTTTAGCAAATTTAATTAACTCTGTTAGCTGGAAATGAGAGGAATTAAAAACACTTAAAATTTATAAACGAAAACAATACCGAAGTAGTTAAACTGATAATATGAGATGAAGGAGATGTTTTTGCATGGAATACTTTTCGTGATATATTTCTTCTTTTCATGGTAATTTTATTATTTAAGATTCGTTAAAACAAAACACCTTACTTTATGAACTTCCTTTACAATCTATAATGAATAGTATGAGAATCTTATTAATTTGACTTTCAAAATATAGAATTTTGAGCAAATTTAATTAACTGTTAGCTGGAAATGAGAGGAATTAAAAACACTTAAAATTTATAAACGAAACAATACTGAAGTAGTTAAACTGATAATATGAGACGAAGGAAATGTTTTTGCATGAAATACTTTTCGTGATATACCACTGTGTCCAAAAGTAAGACCAATTTTCAATTTAAAATTCCAGGGCCTTATGGAATTTCAATTTTTTTTTTCTTTTTTTTTTAGGTTGCTGCCACTGTCCTTCACATCGATATGAAATTTGATGTCCATCATTCCCATTTTTCCATTTCAAGAAAAAATTACTGTGTCGAAAAAGTAAGACCAATTTTTAATTTAAATTTCACGGACATATGGCATTTCCATTTTTCTCCTTTTTTAGGTTGCTGGCACTGTCCTTGATATCTGTCTGAAATTTTACGCAAAATTTTCATTAGTGTTTGAGTTACGCTTGGTTTTGTGAGACGCTTGCATTGATTCTTCGTAACTTTTTTGCCAAAAATGAAACTCATATTGCTCCACAACCACCATATTCACACCGTGCGACTTCCCTAAACTCAAAAGACCACCCGGGGACACCGTTTTGAGTCGATTGAAGAGATTCAACTTGAATCGCCGAGCAGTTTGAAGACCATCCTGCCGCTGACTTTTAGCATGTATTGAGGATTGAAAAAAGTTGGCATAAGTGCATTGTGTCCGGAGGGATTACTTTGAAGGAGATGAAATAAATTTGGAAGAATAAATAAAGAGTTTTTGAGAAAAAAAAAAAATTGGTCTTACTT
Organism: Caerostris extrusa; assembly: GCA_021605095.1. Classification (NCBI taxonomy): domain Eukaryota; kingdom Metazoa; phylum Arthropoda; class Arachnida; order Araneae; family Araneidae; genus Caerostris; species Caerostris extrusa. The sequence continues at coordinate 13,548 of BPLR01013757.1, read as the reverse complement.
TTTGGGCACAGTAGTAAGATTCGACGAAAGAATAGAACACCAAACGTGCTATTCTTTTGACCAATAAAAAAAATATAAAACTTTTATATTTTGTGAAATTATGTTTTTGTAAATGTTTTTATAATTTTCTGATTGTGTACATGGCGTTTTATACTTCTAAAGTGGGGATTGGTAGCTTTAATGCACACGAGGGCTAAACAGACCGGAACCTGATGGCTAAATCTAGCCGTTAGCCTAGGTTTCCTGAATGGATGTTTGTGAGATGTTCGGAAACCACTTTAAACTGTGAAGGTGATGAAATTATTTCAAAAATAAAAAAAAGAGTTTTTGAAAAAAAAATGGTCTTACTTTTTTTGTGCATAGTCGTATTTCTTCTTTTCATGATTATTTTATTGTTTAAGATTCTTTAAAGTGAAACACCTTACTTATGAACTTCCTTTATAATCTATAACGAATGGTATGAGAATTTTATTAACTTGGGTTTCAAAATATAGAAATTTTAGCAAATTTAATTAGCTCTGGCTTAAACCATTTTTTTAATTACAGATGAGGAGTCAAAAATACTTTTAAAAATGTTCAACGAAAACAATACTGAAGTAGTTAAACTAATACTATGAGATAATGGAATTGTTTTTGCATAAGATACTTTTTGTGATATAATTCAGTGTCCAAAAAGTAAGACCAATTCTCAATTTAAAATTCCCGAGCTTATGGAAGTTCAATTTTTTTCCTTTCTTAGGTTGCTGTCACTTTTATAAAAAAAAAATTGGTCTTACTTTTTGGGCACAGTCGTATTTCTTCTTTTCATGATTATTTTATTGTTTAAGAATCGTTAAAATAAAACACCTTTTGTATTTTACGAACTTCCTTTACAATCTATAACGAATAGTATGAGAAATCTTATTAACCTCTCAAAATATAGAAGTTTTAGCAAATTTAATTAACTATGTTAGCTTGAAATGAGAGGAATCAAAAATACTTTTAAAAATGATAAACGAAAACAATACTGAAGTAGTTAAACTGATAATAGGAGATGAAGGTAATGTTTCTGCATGAGATACTTTTCCTGGTATATTTCTTCTTTTCTTTATAATTTTATTGTTTAAGATTTATTAAAAATAAAATACCTTACTTTATGAACTTCCTTTGCAGTCTACTGTAACGAATGGTATGAGAATCTTATTAACTTGTCTTTCAAAATATAGAAGTTTTAGCAAATTTAATTAACTCTGTTAGCTCTGGTTTACGTACACCATTCTTTAATTACAGAGAAGGAATCAAAAACCCTTTTAAAAATGATAAATGAAAACAATATGAAAGTAGTTAAACTGATAATATAAAATGTTGGAAATGTTTTTGCAGGAGATACTTTTCGTGATATATTTCTTCTTTTCATGATTTTATTGTTAAAGAATCGTTAAAGTAAAACACCTTAGTATTTTACGAACTTCCTTTTTACAATCTATAACGAATAGTATGAGAAATCTTATTAACTTTGGCTTTCAAAATATAGAAGTTTGAGCAAATTTAATTAACTCTGTTAGCTGGAAATGAAAAGACCTTCGCCCAGTTCGTGTTACAGGAAGGTCTTCCTCAGGTCGGGGTGTGGAAAATCACAGATATGCCTTTTCGCAGGTTAGGCCAGTTCACGGAGGGGTTTATGAATGGCAAAAGAAAGGCTCCATTATCAATATTTTAATTGGATGCACGAGGGGTTGATGCTAATCAGATGCGGCGCTTGGTCCGTTGCTAGGCAACGCATCACTCGTTAGGGCCTGCCACTGATAATGTCATCATCAGTGTAAGATATCGCTGGAGCGGGGCAACCGACCATTGGGGAAGCACTTCAAAATTTCAAGTTTCTGGCTTTCGATCCATAAGTTCTGGATCAAAGAAGGTTGTAAACTGTTGGTGTGTCCTGTTGAATTTCCGCGTTCCTGCCATCAAGGCACTGAAGGCGCTTTCATTGGGTTAATGGGCTATGGTGAAAGATTCGAAACAGCAATTTGTTGAATAGAAGTTAACCCTGTAAATACAGTATATTTATGTTTAAATACACTGTATATTTGTGTCTATTCTATAAATACAGTATATTTATGTTTTAAATACACATTAAATATTGAAAAATAATTTTTTTTTTTTTTTAATCACTTACACTGTAAAAAAATATATACATAATTTTTCATATACTAAAAAAACTAAAAGTCAGTATTTATTAAGTTAAAACTATTTCATTATATATTTTAATTTTTCAAAAAGTCAATTTTTTAAGTCATTTTTCTAGTTGTAAAGAATTAAATTATTTTTTAATCTGCATAATAACCAAATATCAATTAATCAGTATTTTTTAAAGGTAAAATATATATATTTCCTTAAAAAAAATTTAAAATATTCCTTTTAAGAATTGTAGGAATTTATAGTCACATAACTACTTTGCATTTAATACATTTGAATTTATATGAAATAAAAGTAAATGACTTCTTGACTTTTTAGTATCTAATTTTCAGTTAATTAAAAAACGGCCATATAGCATAAGAATGAAAAAAAAAAAGAAAAGAAAAGAAATTAACAAGTTTAAGGTGACTAAAGGCTATTGTAAAAATTTAACAATACCGAATGTGCTATATATAAAGAAAAAATATGGGATTACTGATCTGCTTAAAGAAAGTTAACCCTATAAAGGATATAATAAGGCATTATAATATATCATATAATATTATAATATTCAAATGTCTAAAAGATTATTAGAAGCCTAATTAGCTAATGAGCTATTAGAGCCTAAATAAGCCTAATATAGAGCCTAAGTTCTTTAAATTAGCATTTAATTATATACATGAGTGTCATGTTAATATACATATTTCAGTACTTCAAAAAATGTAGCTTAATGAATTGCATAATATATTATCAATGTAATAAATTCGAAAACATGAAGATATAAACAACGATTTATTTGATGATTTGAAAGCAAAATTTCCCATAAATTATTGATTGAAAATTCATAAATTTATGAGAGAATTTTATTTTTGCTCAGATGTAATGCTTATTACAGAATTAAGAATAATCAACAGAAATATAGCAGAATCACTTGCTTCTAAACTGCAAGATAAAATCATAGGGAATCATATTGTCTCATCAGATAATTCAATTTCAAATTATACCATCAAATTATTTATGATTCTAGAAATAAGATTTCTAGTTATCAAATATTGCATAATTGCCTATTTAAAGTTTTTTTTTTTTACGAATTTGTATATAATTTTATTTCTCTAAATGTAAATCGAGAACTTAAAAAAAGAAGGATCGACATAAAAAGAAAAAGAAGATATATTTAAATTTTTAAATAAAAGTAAAATGGGATTTTTCTGTATCAAGTTGGACTTAGTTTCTAATTTTGACTTGATTATTGTAATATTTAGTATAGTATTTATATATTAATTAATTTGTTTTTGTATAGTATTACTTATTATTGTAGTTTAATATTTGTACTTCCATGCAATGAGCTATTGAATGCAATGAGCTGTGAGTCATACTGAGTCATTTACTGAGTCAATTAGTGAGTCAATTACTGAGTCATAAATTGTCCTTAGAGAATAATGTGTTTTGTAGAAATTTTTACAATTCATTTTTAAAATACGAATTTTAATTCTGGAAGAAAATTAATGATATTGAAAATTGAAAAACATAGAATACTTAATGCCTTTATTTTTAGATAAAAAAAAAAAAAAGATTACTTATAAAAAATATTCTTCAATTTACCACATGCATTGAAATTTGAGTACAATATTCAATGTTTCAGTAGTAAAACATTATTTTATAAATGATTTTTCAATGATGTCTCAATAATGTCTTTAATGTTCAAAAGCCAACCTTCAACAAGTTCTTCAGACTAATCTTTTCAAGCCAGTTCAATGGAATCCATTTCAATTGATTTTTTTTTTTTTATTTCTGCTAAGAATTATTAAAATAAAATTTTACAAATTCTTAAATATATATATATGTATTTTTATGTTCCTACATAACTGGAAAAAGTATAACACCCGGAAATTAATTACTCTGAATTTATTATTTCTTAGCTAAAAATACAAAAATTTTTTGTTAATTAATTTTAATTAAATAAAAATATATTTTATTGCCACCAGATGGCATCTATTTTTAGAAAAACTTATTGGTGCCATTATTTAAGTTATTATTAAAAAAAATAACAGTATTAGTATGCAATTTATTTTACAACCCAAAAATATTATATTTAAAAAAATAAAAATTAACATATTAAAGTTGAAATATTTATATATATATATATATTGCCAATTCTTGACTGTAGAAGATTGCTTTATGAAGCCAATTTATATTATTTAAAATCTTAAGTTTTTAATTCTGCACAATTATTTTAATAAAATTTATTAAACATAATATTGTTTTATTTCCTATAACCAGGCAGTGCAGAGTCATACCTGCTAATTTAAATTAAAGTCATATGCAAAACCCATTTCGGAAGCACTCAAAAGCCGGTTTTCTTTTTTGCGGAAAGCCCCCCAAGCATTGCATTCGAAATATCTCTGCTTCAACACTCCTGCAACTTGGGTATCAACTTAATGACGCACCCCGTGTAACCGACACCACTTTGGGTGCACCCCCCCCTTTCCACCCTCCACCCTTTGGCTCGAGAAGAGAAGAAATATGATAAAAATATGTCCCCTTATCTCCGTCCTTTTACCAGGCTGCGATTTGTTTGGTAATGATCCGCCTCGCTCTGACCTTTTTTTCCTCCATTGTTTCTGCGAATGAACAGAACCTGCGTTTTATGCCCAGCAGAATGGCCATTGGGACACAATAACTAGTTGCACTAGATGCGAATGGAGATTAATTGTTTGCGTTAGTTTGCTGTTTGCTTGTTATAATTCCAGCAATTTGAGTGTGATTTATTTCGGCGCAAAAATAAAAATATGGAAATAATGTTTTTTTATTATCCTTATTATTATTATTATTATTATAGAAAAATCATTTCCGTCTATGTATCTCATTTTCGTTTATGTGGTATATAGGTGGCCTTCCTATTTCACTTATGCTTGGCACTAAAGACTTGCCAACGGATGATGGAGGTAGGGTATTACTTTCTAGCAGGACTTTTTATGGATGATTGTCCATATTTAATTGTCATATGGGGAAAAAATCGGAAAACTCTCATCAACACCTGACTATCGATTCACGCTTTATGTATTGTCACATTCGCCATCGTGTCTCCTCGTGTCAGGAAACAATAACAAATGTTCTCCTGCATGTTAGTTGCAATGATGATATGTGAAAATTTGCACCCTCTATTTTTCTTCAAGCCCAGCGGTCGAATTTTGCATTGGCATTGTAATCCTCTCCAGCTTAAACAAGGAATTTTTGGCTCAACATTTGTTGGTTTACGAACTTGACACCCCAGATGTAGCTTGGTTTGGTTTGGCGCTCTACGGTCATCTTGCGCACACGGGAGCTAAAAGACCGGGATCTACAAGTGGATTCCGAACCACTAACAAACATCCATGCCCCCGCCGGGATTCGAACGTGGTGCCTGTGGTAGCCAGATGTAGCAGATTAAGAGTTTACCAAATGCTTCAGGCGGTTAGCTACATTGCACCCACATTTTAATACAACAGATTTAGTTAATGTGAAAGTTCACATTCTTTATCATTCTTCAAGCCCAGGAGATGGATTTTGTTGACAATGTGACATCGACATTGTGTTCCTCTCCATTAACACGGAATTTTTCAGTTAAAACTTCTTGGTGGCTCCCTCAAATTGGAAATCCGTAGCTATTATTATTAGGCCCTGCATTCCATTTAACATCAAAAATATCTATCGCATCTCTCCCATTTTCGTCGTTATATGTTATATTATAATAGTTTTGTTGTTCCTTTAATTTATTTAATTTTAAGAAAGTATGTTGTTGTTTTCGATATACCGAACACCTTGACATAAGTCAGTCACCACTAGAATGGCATATGTAGCAAATTCAGCTTTACTAGGATGCATCACGTTCTGGTTAGCTACACTTTACCCACATTTTAACACAACAAATTTAAATGTGAGCCTTCAGGGATGATAACATATGTGGATGTTTGCAACTTCTATCATTCTACAAGCACAGGAGATGGGCTTTGTATCGAAATTTTATTCTTCAGTTCAACACTCGTTGGGTTACGAACCCTGGCTCCCCTAAATTGGTAATCCATTGCTCTATCACTGGGGCATTACGGGAAAAGGGGAATGAAAAGTAATCTTTTTTGTATGTTATAATTAGAAGCAAAATGTCTAATGGCACAATTTGTGTGATAAAAAATGCAAAAATTTCTTTAAATTACATCATTTTCTTGTATATGATTGAAATAATATTAAAAATAAGTATGTATTCTAAAATGCTGTTATTATTGTTTGAAATAAGGAATTAGTTGACAATATTCTTAAATTCAATAAATTTAAATGTTAAAAGCAAAGGTAAAAATATTTCAAATATTATAATACGGAAAAAAAAATAAATAAATAAATAAATTAAGATGTCCATATTAAAAATTTCACATTGTAAAGCATTAATATAAAATAAAACTAATTTATTTAACTGTTCATTTAAAAATTAAAGTGATCATTTCATAATGATCTTAATGATTTTCGTTTATTATTAATGTGGACATTAAACAATAATCAAAAATTTAAAAATTAGTTTCCTACATATAAATATAAACATACTCTAGTCTAACATATAAAAGATTTTGCCGTGACGAATTGTTTGTGATGACATGCGACAATTGATCGATTGTACATATGTTTCGTATAATGTTAAAATTTTTTAAAGTAAAAAAAAAAAATTATCTATAATAAATGAAAATAGCTGAAAAATTAATGATTAACATCTGAAAAATAAAATTTTTATTCAATACTAAAACAATTATTTACATTTTTATTAAATTAATTAATTTAATTAACAAATTAATTTATTTATTTAACAAATTAATTTAATAAACAAAATTAATTTAATAAACAAAATTAATTTAATTATCTAAATTAATTAATATTTATATTAATATTCAAAATAGTCTTGCTACTAATACATGTTTACCTTAAATTAACTAAGTAAGTTTTAATTTATATAAACATATACAAAAACAAGTAATATGAAAAAAAAAATTTAAATCAATTCCTACTTTTTTTTTTTTTCCATTATATTGCAGAAAGTCCTTTATAAATAATTTTCATTCATTCATTTTTTTAAATTCATCTGCCATCTATTGGTAGATAAATGTAACTTAAATTTAAAAAAAAAAGAATAAAATTAATTAATTAAATTTTATGGATGAATTAATATTTGAAAAAACTGTATTAACATCAAGTGTCATCCACTACAAGTTAAAAAATGTATTTGAACTTGAGTGGATGAATAAAAAGTATTTTATGAACGATTGAAAATTTGAACAAGATATATATAGGAGAGTACTTAATTTAATTAATTAATTTAATTACTTAATTTAATTAATTAAGTAAGTAAGTAATTCTATTATTTACATTATTTTTGAAAACAGCCTTGCTACTAAAAATGTTTACCTTTTAAAAGAACAAAGTAAATTTTAATTTAGGCAAACATATGCAAAAATAAAACTTTCATTCAATAAGAAAAAAAAAAATTATTTTCATTAATTTAATTAATTAATTTTAAATTATTTATATTAATTAATATTTACATTATTATTGAAAATAGTCTTGCTACTAAAAAATATTTACCTTAAATGAACTAAGTAAATATTAATTTATATAAAAATAGGAAATATACCAATAATATGTTAATACTACATATTGTTTCAAAAGGATGATAATTGATATCCATTGATAATAATTCGTTTATTCATTAGACTTTTTTTATTAGCCTGTGAAAGATGTAAAAAGAGAAAAATATTTAAATAGTTCTCAATATTTAGATATGAATTTAAATCTTTTCAGATTATTCACTAAACAATCTAAAAAAAAAATAACCTGTATTATCTCTGAAGTCTTCTAGTACTTCATTAATTCATTAGGTCAAAAGTTATTATCAGTTAATTATTTGCAAAATGTTGCTAAAAGTTTTTAAGCGTAATAAATAATAACATTAATTAAGTTTTTTGCTATGCATGAACTGCCATACGGATGCTTTCTTTTATGTTGATATAAATTAAACTTTTTTTTTTTTTTTTTCTTGTTATTCCTAAATTATATTGGTAGTTAACAACATAATGAATTTCAATATGATATTAAATGGTAATAATTACATGAGTCTATAAAAAATATTTGAGATTGATTATTATTAATTATTTTGAAAATGATTGATGGAAAATTGGTTTGATTACCTTTTTATTCTATCTAGTGCTTACATATAACTCTTTAAGTTCTTTAAACAATCAATTACAAAATTTCATTTAGAATTATCAAATTACATAGAATTGATTTATGTATTGAATTGCTTTATCATTTCCTTGGTTAGCTTTAGACACTGCAAAATTAATAGTTATTATAAAGTTTATATAATGCATTCATCACTTGTGTTTTTTCAATAAGAAAGGTAGTTAATAAAAGCGAAATGTTACGTAATATTTCCATTTTAACGCTTCATAAATTTGTATTTCATATTTATCAAAAAATAAAAAACAATTCAATTGATTCGCATATGGATCTATGAAGTATAGAGAATTAAAATATAAAGGAAAATAAATAATTAAATTAAAAAAATTTACGCCTGAAAAAAAAAAATGTACATATTTTTTTTTTTGTTACAAATTATTTTATATGTAAATATATATAAGTATTTAATAACAGAGTTCACAAATTTTAATTTGGGGGAAGAAGCTAACTATATTGAATTAATCACCATAAAATAAATAATAATTAAATGAACTTAAAATAATTAATAATTAAATTATAATAAAAATAAATTATTAATTAAATTGACACTAATTATTTTTAAAAGAAATCAAATTCAAGAAAAGATAGATGTATTTCATGATAAACACAACAATTATTAGAAATTTTATTATACTGATTTAGTATATGTCGTTGAATTATCCACATTAAAAAGTAATTGCTTTCAAAAAAATAGACGATGCAGTTGAGACAATAAATTCGGCAAACTTTTACGTTATGGAATGGCCGGGCTATTTTGCTCATTTTGTGCGCATCCATGGACGCATGTCGTCATTTCCTGTTTACATTAATAGAACGGATATTGTCCATTTTCATCAGAATAATGATATCTTCAGCACATAGTATGTTTGATTGTTTGTGTTGATTTAATTTCTTTCTTAATAAATTTAATTCAAAACAATTGTCCTGGTCAGATTTGAATATACTACTGTGCCCAAAAGTAAGCCAATTATTATTTTTTTTTTTTCAAAACTGTTAAGGTCTCCTTCATTATAAATTTTTCAGCTTGTTTTGAGAAATTATGGCATAAAAGAATAAAAAAAGCTATGAAAGAAAATTTGAGATTTATATCGATCACGAATTAATTAGTTTCTTTCTTTATATTAGAAACTAAATATTCCACTATTACAAAAAAAAAAAAAAAAAAAATTATCCGTTGTTATTGTCTTTTCAAATATTTTAAAAGTACTACTGTGTCCAAACAGTAAGATCAATTATTTTTTTTTTCAAAAACTTTCTATTTATTCTTCTAGATTTATTTCATCGCCTTCAAAGTAATCCCCTCCGACACAATGCACTTATGCCAACTTTTTTCCAATTCTCTATGCATGCTAAAAAGTCATCGGCAGGAATGGCGATTCACGTTGAATCTCTTCAATCAACTCAAAACGGTGTCCCGGAATGGTCTTTTGAGTTTAGGGAATAGTCAAAATTCGCACGGTGTGAATACGGTGGTTGTGTGAAACGATATGGGTTTCATTTTTGGCGAAAAAGTCACGGAGAATCAATACAGTGTGCGATGGCGCATTCAGTGTTTTCAGTATAAAGTATTCAGTTAGTCTGAAATTTGACGCGTTTGAGCCCAAAAAATGGAATTCCAACATCGAACATTCCTTTTGAAAATTCCAACATCGCCAGCAAGAGTCTCTAATTGTAAATCGACGGTTTGCAAGAACCAAATCTTTAATTTTTGGGTGTGAGCTTCGTCGGTTGAGGTTAATGAGATCTGAGGTTTATCAGATAAGACTTTGCAAATCATTATGATACGAAGTGGCATGTCCTTGAATATAAAACTATAGCTTTACAATAGATGTGGTATCACTTCTACCCTGGCTGCTCAAACAAAAATCGGAGAAATTTACATATAAAACTTTATTCTACAGCAACCACTAAAAGTGGAAAACAATATTGTTGTTGTTGCATTTCATTGTCTTAGCTTTCAATTAGCTACGAATTTGAAATACATTTGGCCACAATGTTCAGTATGTGAATAAGAATTCAACGTGCTTTGAATACAAAAAAGGTAAATTATTCTGAACTTCCTTCCATAACGTAAAATCAATTCATGAAGCCTATTCTTATAAATTTTACATCTCTACCTTATTTTGACATCATTGATCACTTTATTTGATGCTAAAACAAAAGGCAGACGTGATGCATTCCACATTCAAAATACCACAGTTAACAATTACTGAGAATCAAAGAATAAAAAAAGAGGGCTGATGACCGAATGATTAGCGTCCAGGCGCCCTGTGCCACAGGCCTCTGGCTGAGTTTCTGTGATATCATGAATGCCTGTAATGGTTCGAATCCATTTTAAACCGTAGGTTCCGATCTAATACGAATGCAGAGCGTTGGGCGTAAGACTGGCAACCCTACCCTTTAAAAAAAGAAAACATATCCTGTCTAAAAATCTGCCAGGTAGTGTTAGGCCTTTTCCACCATGGGGCTAATTAGGAGGAGTTAGTTATTATTAGTTTAAGAAAAAAATATTTCTTACTGAGTTTTTTTAAATTCAAATTAAAAAGTAAACAGTTTTCAAAGAAAATAGGTTTTTCTGGCAAATCTAGATCATCTTATGATTTTGTATTCTATGAATTTTAAATATTTTAAAATGCATCGAGTAAATTATGTATCTAAATGTATCTCACTTTAGAACATAATTTACTTAATACATTTTAATACATCAAGTAATTATGTATTTTAAATGTATAAATGTCTTATGACCAAATTGTTGCATGTGCACTAATGTGCAAGAATACTCAAATTTAAAAATGCTGTCGGTGTCTATAGTGTTCATGGCTTTATAATATTAGGAGATTGTGTAAAGCCTCTCGCATTGATTGTGCAAGTTTTCAGGGTTTTCTTCTGTATGGCCTGCAAATGTAAACAGTTGCCTTTTAAAGTCTTTCCTAAAGGCTCCATCACTCACCGGTTTCCTGATGGTCAATTGGCTAGCTCTGGCCTTTGGTACCATAGGCTTCACGTTCTAAACCTGGATGGACATGAATGTTTATTAGTGATTCGAATCCATGTTAAACTGTAGATCCCGATCTAATTAGCCCAATGTGCGCACAAAAATGACAGTATAGTGACAAACCAAACAAAGCATCACTCGTTGATATCTATTCATTCTGTAAATAACTGGACACCAATGTTCAACAACAAAATCAAACCTTGTCAACATTATCAATATTACTCTTTCAACCCTTTAACTCATCTAAAAACATGTTCTGTGGTGAAAGCAGAAATCAATCGTTATCTAACTTTCTTCTTCCTTCGGTAAAACAATCATAGTTTCACCCCACATATACGAGTATTTGCCATCTCTAGCTGCTACTTCCTAATCTGACCTCTCAAAACAAAAGATCGAGATGACACATCCACATCACCACTGAAAACAACCACGGGGAGCCAAAAAATGGTGCGCGGGGAAGGATTGCCGGTCGACTTCCAGGAGAGCTATCTGCGGTGTGCAGTTGGTTTTCGCTCTATTTACTAAAGGGGAGGTCGGAAAACTCTAATGAACAGCGCGCGGATTAGGCCGAAAAGCCTCGCGCTGTTTAGAATCCAGATTCAATGGGCCAGTCAGAGGGGGTTTACCCAATACTGAGAGCTGTCGACGAGCTTAAAGGCCCAAGTGATGAATTCCTGGAGATTTCAGCTATGTTGTCTAAATGGAGTTCGAAAAGCTATATGTTGTAGATGCTCTTTTTTAAAATATGTGTAATTTATAGGGTGATATTTAATCTATTGATGGTGGAATAGAGAATAGGCTATAATAACAGCTATTAATATTTTCTGTTTTTTTTTTTTTTTTTTTTTTTAATAACTAAAAAGAGTTTCTTCTTTCAATTGAAACAGAAAAATAACTTAAAAATTATGGTTCATATTTTTCGTTTTTAGATTTTTACATTTTCTTCTGGTTTAAGTATAGAAATAGAGTATACTGCTTGACAATTTATGAAGAATAACTAATTTATTAAAATTGGGCTTTGATATACGCGCAATTTCAGAAATAATTAGTGTGGAAAATGTCGAGATTTGGTTTGTCTCTATACGGTTATTTTTTGCACACTCTGAGCTAAAATTAGACCAGGATCTACAATTCAACGTGGATTCGAACTACTACTACTACACCATCACTGTGCCTAAAGTTGAGTTGCTCCTATATAGTTTGGGAATTAGTGGGAGAGAAGTCTGACTGGCTCCGTGACGCTCTACAGTAATATGACACCGAGGCCAACGGCTTAAAGTGGATTCAAACTACTACAAGCATCCATGTCACGTCAGGATTCGAACCCGAAATCTGTGGTACCGAGCGATAGCCACTCGGCTGTCAGGCCTCTTTTTCATTTCAAACTGAAAATAACTTACAAATTGTGGTTTACATTTTTGGTTTGTCGCTCTACGGTCGTTTTTTTGCACACTTCAGGCTAATAATAGACTAGACCTACAGTTTAAAGTGGATTCCGAACTACTAAGAAACATCCACCAGATTCGAACTTAAAACCTGTGGTACCAAAGGTCAGGGCGCTAGCAAATTGACCTCCGGCTGCTATATTATTTACATTTTTCGTTTTTTAGATTTTGCATTTTCTTCTGATTTACGTACTTAAAGGATGTGTAAAATTGTTGGAAACAAATGCAAAACGGGACAGTCAGGTCTTTTTGGCTACTAATAAATAAAAATTGAGTACACCTCACTACTGAGTATTGAGTATTCAACTGAGTACGCTCACTCCTTCCCTGAAGAACAACTAATTTATGCAAAACTGATTCCTGATATACGTCCAATTTCAGAAAAAATTAGACTGCAGAATGTCGGACAAGTTCTCTTCTGTATGTTAAAAGGCAGTTAAGAGTTGTTTATTTAATCAAAATTTCAAGCAAAACAGTGAGCGACGGGATAATCAAGTTGTCAGTTTCTAATGGCAATGTTGTAAATTATAATTTTTTTTTACTGCAAATATTGCAGTATATTTTGGTAAAATCTTTTTGGGTTTGCACAACTTCATAGTCGAGCAGATGGACATTTCAAGGCAAACAAAGTCTCTCAAGTTACCGAAGCAACAAGATGTCGAAAAGATTACCCATGCAATCTTCGGAGTGAGAAAG